>PVJN01008250.1:0-65962 GCA_004026805.1 Lasiurus borealis
TGCAGTCCTGGAGGCTGAAAGACTGAAAGATGTATTGTTGGGCCAACATTAAGGTGTTGGCAGGACCACGTTCTTTCCAAAATCTCCCCGGGGAGATTCCGTTCCTCGCCTCGCCCAGCTCTGGTGGCTGTCAGCATTCCCATGTCACCTTGCCTCCTCCTCTTCTGTCTCTGTCCAGTTTCTCCCTGACTTTTTCTTATAAGGACACAGGCAACCCCGGGGCATTCTGGAATAAAGTCACCATCTCGGGATCTTTATCTGCAAAGACCCTTTCCCATAGACCATACAGTAATATTTGCAGGTTTCCACATATACCGTACAGTAATATTTACAGTGAGCACCTGACATTTTTAGGAGCCATTATCTAATCCATAATAATAAAAGCATAATGTGCTAATTAGACCTGACTGACAAATGACCTTCCGGATGTCATTCCGGTCATCGTTCCAGACTAAGCCACAGCAACAGGGGCTGAGGCAGAGGTGGTTAGGGACAATCAGGCAGGCAGGTGAGTGGTTAGGGGCTATCAGGCAGGCAGACAGGCCAGCAGGAGCCCAGTGGTCCCGGATTGCGAGAGAGATATCCATAGGGATCGGGCCTACACCTGCAGTCAGACATTCCCCACGGGGTTCCCAGATTGTGAGAGGATGCAGGCCAGGCCAGGGGGGTCCCCCACACTGCACAAATTTTGTGCACTGAGCCTCTAGTTTACTATAATTAACCAAATAACTAGGTCCCTCGACAAATAGTATTTAAGATGATGGCTTCTGCTTTGTTCCTGTAATTACGTCAAACGGTGACACACACATATCCCCACAATGGCGAGAGACTTCCCAGAGATATAAATAGCTACACACATTATCACCCCACTGGACCTCTGCAAGGGCCTGTGCTGCACGCTGTGGGAAAGGCCCATCCTGGAAATGTGCCGACAGTGGTTCTGAGTATTCTATCACATCCAAACCGTTTTATGTCTGACCCGAACACCCAGCGCTGCACCAGAAAAGGAAGGTCTCCCTTTAAAACAGCCTTTCTGACCAAGAAGAACATACTTCCCCAACCACCCTCTTTCTCATAATGGCCCACAATCCACCATCATGTCCCCTTTAAACTTTCAATAACTTACTTTTTCACTTTAACCACCTCTTATCCACAACTCGAGGCAAGGAGCTTCTATATATATTCCTTGAAATAAGCATAGTTCATTTCCCCCCCAAAAAAGGAGATGGTTCGTGATTGTTGTGAGGGAGGCATTGTGGTAGGTGTTGGGAACACACGATGCAGGTGGAGGAGACGAAAAAAGTAGCAGTTTCAGAATAACTTGGTGATGAATCATTCAACCACCTCTCACCACCTGCAGGTGGACCAAGCCACCTCAGACGACTGTCACTTTGGTGACTCCAATGCCTCCTACAAGGTCTCCCCTTCCGCGCTTGTCCCATGACATGGACCGAACAGGCTCTACAGCCTGAGGTTGGTTTGCTGAAACCTCCCGTCTAAGGTGATGGTATGAGGAGGTGGGGGCTTGGGGAGGTAAGAAGGATTCGGTGAGGTCCTGGGGGTGGTGCCCTCGTGCTGGTAAGAGTCTAAAAGAGCCTGCTCCTTCCTGCTCTCTGCCCTGTGAGGACACAGCATGGCGTGGGCCATCTGCAACCTGGAGAAGGGACTCACCAGCTCTGGACCACGCTGGCGACCAGAGCTAGGAGTTCCAGCCCTCAGAACTGTGAGAAATAGCTTACTGTTGTTTATAAGTGACCAGCTCCTGGAACTTTGTTATAGCAGCCTGAACAGACTAAGACGACTCCATTCAGCCTATTCTTCTAACACAGCCAAAACAATCCCGTGAAAATGTAGGTCGGACTAAGTCATGTCCTCTGCCCAGAAAACTCCAGGGACTTCCCATCTCCCTGGGACTAAAAGCCAAATCTTTGCAAGGGCCCCAGGACTCTGCACCGTCTGCTAAAGCACTGTCCCCCAGACCCCGCCTCCTCGGCTTCCTCTTCCCCTCACTCCTTCGTCTCCAACCAACGCAATCCTTCCTCAGGGCCTCTGTCCTCACTGTTCCCTCTGCACAGACAGCTGTCCTCTGGGGCTCTACTCAAGCATCGCATGCTCAGTGACGCTTTCTCTGATTATTAAATTAAAAATTGCAATGTAGTCCCTGGCACAACCTAATTTTCTTCTCTCCCTTTCCCCCCCCCCCCACAACATTTATCACCATCTCTAACTTTTTATAGATATCATTCATTTTTTAAGTGATCTGTGTCTCCTTCTTAAAATTAAATTTCCTGAGCATTGGGAATATTGATGGCATTGCTACTGAGATTATCACTGTCTGTTTTGTATATCTACCATCTAGAATCCTGACATGTAGTCAGGGATCAATACTTATTTGTAGGATGGATGGATGAACCCTGGCATGTTTTAAGTGATCAATATGTATTTGTAGGATGGATGGATGGATGGATGGATGGATGGATGGATGGATGGATGGGTGGATGGATGGACGGATGGACAGATGAATGGGTAGGTGAACAGATGGGTGGATGGGTGAGATGGTGGAGGGGTGGATGTGTACACAGGTGGAATAGGAGTGTAGGGAGGAAGAGGGCACTGGGCCTGGCCTGACCTGATGGGCTGTGAGAAGGCACACCTTTCAGGAGTCATTACATAGGTCTCCTTCCCACCTCATCCTTCATGGCAGTTTATACAGTGCTAATTCCCCCCAAACCCCTGTTTTTTTGGTAGCATAGCTGTCATCACAGGAAAGAACAGTGTATTTAGGTCTCATCTTTTTATAAGAGAAAAATGAATAACTCATCTTAAGCTTAACAATTCCTTTAATATTTTGACAGGAGAAAACTTACAAGAGACGTCTAGGCATCACACAAATTCTTCAGCGTCCCTTGCCATCTTGTTTCCCAGTGTTATAAAGACTCCACTATATTCCAAAGGCCTGGGTTTTTCACGTCAACCCGTAGGGACGACAGCCTGTCACATGTTGTGTGCGGCTCTTCTGGCATGAACCACGTTGTTGTAAAAGCTTGCCTGCGCATGAGTCGGGGAATGGCTTCCACCTGGCCCTATTCCTGTCTCAGTGATCATATTTACCTTCGTTTCCCGGAAAACATGTTTCAATTAAACAAGTGGTTTAATTGTCGAAGCTATATCATGTTCTGTACAGTTTCCCAGATGTGGTGCAGGCATGTGCGCACACACACACACGTGTGAAGTCATTCTTGAGGTTCTGAATCCCTGAAGCAGACTCCAGCACACCCTCTGAGCTGGGACATATGGACAACACGCCTGGCTCTCACACAGCCACACAGCAGGCGTTCTGCACGGCCTCATCTGCTCTCACCCTCGCTCCAGACGTTCGGCGCTGTTTTCTATTTCTAGTGTGTCTTTCCAACAGTATTAGCTAACAAAGAAAGGCATTTTGTTTGTCACTGGGTATTTTTAGGTATTATTTCAATCATTTTTAACAACTCCAGGAAGAGTAAGTATTGACCCAACCATATGTGGGGTTTTTGGTGGCTTTTTTTTTTTCTGTTTTCTAAATGAGATTTCTGCATCTGAAAAGAGGCTTTTAAACATCTATCAGCAAACCAGGCCCATTTTTAAAGTGCCGCTGGGAATTGCATGTCTTTAGCCCTCCCTGCTGGGGGTGACCCCCGGGGTTCCTTTTCCTGTCCTGGATAGTTTGCAGATACACGGCTCAGCACGATGGCTTCCTAATGTCCTGGAGCTTCTATTTCAAGGCACAGTGGAGACTTGGGGTACATTCCTCAGCCAGGACAGTGACCATACTTCACATCTCAAATCATCTTCTTGGAGAGATTTCGGCAACTTGATCACCTGGGTGAGACGGTCGTCGTTTGCAGGATCACCCTCTGTCTGACAAGGAGCACACCCCGGGAATAACAGAAGCGCTGGCTCTGCTGTTTTCTGGGTTTGGATTGTGCTTTCCCCATGAGTACTACCCGCTTCACGGTTTCTCTGCAAGGATCATGTGAGGTTGCTTGTCCACGCTGTCAGCAGAGAGAAGACAAGGGAATCTATACATTCGCTTCACTAGAGCTGAGGAAAAGGCGACAGGAAGCCATGGGCTGGCAGTGAGCAGGCCAGTGGTGGGGAGGTGAGGTAGGGAGGTGGGGGGAGGGCTCACTCTGACCCTTGGATGTGGGAAGTCAGAATGTCCATCCTCAGGAGACCTCCCTGCCATTGTGACGTCTAATGGACAAACTCTGTGTATCTGTCTCAGTCAATAATTTCTTCCTGATTTTTAGGGGGAAAAAAAATGGAAACTCTAATACCTAGTTTCCTTTTGCAAGCCATGGGTGTTCTGGTTTTACCCTCCGGGCGCGGTGGGCTGTCCGTTTCAGGCCCGCTGGTCTGGAGAGAGAAGTTCCCCCTAAGATCGCCCTGAGCACCAAATGAGCGCGGTGCATGCACGGCAAAGCCGCTCCGGTGTGAGGAGTGACGTCACTGCTCAAGAAGCTCCCCCTGTGCCCCGTGCGTCACCTTGCAGGCACCCACTCTCAGATTCGCCTCCAGGTCCGTGCAGTCAGAAGGGCCACGGTCTGACAGGTGAGCCCTAGCAAAGAGTATTTGAACCGAAACCGATTTGGCTCAGTGGATGGAGCGTAGGCCTGCGGACTGAAGGATCTCAGGTTCCATTCCGGTCAAGGGCATGTAGCTTGGTTGTGGGCACATCCCCAGCGGGGGGCGTGCAGGAGGCGGCTGATGGATGTCTCTCTCATCGATGTTTCTAACTCTATCCCTCTCCCTTCCTCTCTGTAAAAAATCAATAAAATATATTTTTTTAAAAAAAGAGTACAGTGGTACCTCGAGATACGAATGCCCTAACATACGAGATTTTTGAGATACGAGCTGTCAAGCGAGCGATTTTTGCTTTGAAATACGAGGAACAGTTGAGATAGGAGTAATCTCACGGATTGGCCGGCTGCACACGACCCACCAGTTTACCGCGACTCGAGCGTCTCATAGTTTCCCACGCCTCAAGGTTACGGAACGAATTAAACTCGTATCTCGAGGTACCACTGTATTTGAAACTCGAGGTAGATCATTGCCCCTCTGTCCCCCGCCCCGTCCTTCTATCTACGCAGTTTCCCGTAAAGAGGAACGAGTGCGATGGCCAGACTCGCTTTCCCCGTCAGGCCGTTTGCTTTGAGGGCTCATCCCAGCCTCCCCAGGAGCCCTGAGGATGCCTCCTGGGGGCGCTCTGCCTGAGCCCCCAGCACCTTCTGCCCCAGAGCCTCGGAGCAGCCGCCGTGGACCCCGAGGACCTCATGTAGAATCTTCCAGACCGAGATGGCCAACCGCAGAACATGGGAGGCTCCATGTTCATCGTTTCAAGGTGAACCCACAGGCCCTGAGTCCTTGTCGAAAAGACGCGTTTCCTGGGACCCCAGAGCCCGGGGCTCTGCACCTGCTGCCCCAGTCCTCACCAAGCAGCCTGATCCCCGAGGGGTTTTCTGATAACAGGGACACAGACTCCTTTATGGACACACAGGTCAGTCCTCTGGGCACACCCAGCCGCCCCCTGGCTTTTGCTGGACCGCGTCCTGTGCATGTCTTCCCCCAGAAAGAGGCAGGAGAGGGAGAAGGGAGCATCCCCTGAATGGCTTCTGTGGGTGACCTGCACTGAAGGTGTGTTAGCTGCCATTTACATGCAGCTGACCTTGTGACAAAGGAATGCAAATCCTTTCTCTGCCTCCTCCTGAGGGGGCCCACTCCTCTCCTCCTCTCCTTCTCTTTTCCTCCTCTCCTCCTCCTCTCCCCTCTCCCCAGGCCACAAATCCCCTGGACCTCTTGTCTCAGGCTCTGACCTGTGCCCAAGGCTGAGAGTTTTGATCCATACACGTGACCGGGCACTTTAATTTCCTCCTCTGCCATCAGAAATACATGGCATTTTATTCCTTCCCTCTCGGCTTCTAAACCTAGTGTTTTTCTTCTTGCCAGCACATAGCAAGGTTTGACCATCAGAAACGATTCCTTCTCGGTAACAGTAAAATCTCTGCATGGGTGACCAATTCTACCGAATTTATAGTCCTGCTTAAAGCGGAAATAAAACCTAGCATAGCCCCGGAGAACGAGGCTGCCTTAGGCAGTCCTTGCATCCAACCCGAGACATGAGAGACAGGCTATGTTTGTTGCTTTAAAGGGACACCTGACTGCAGGCACCGCCTCAATAACAGACATGTCTGGGATGAAGGAGGACGTTTCCTCCTATCGACAGTGCAGACGCCAACGTAAATATTGTGGGTTCTGACCTCCAGCTTCCTCGTCGAGCAAACAACTGTGCTCCCGCCACCCCTGAGCTGAGCAGCCGTCCAGGGCCCGGGTCTGAAGAGACAGACGGTGTGTCCCTCTTTACCCGCCCGGTCCGAGCCGGCATGTCAGCTGGTCCCTGTCCCACTGGGGTCAGCCGTTCAGTTACATTTAAATAAGACACCCCTCCACCCTCGTACCCGCCCTGGGGAAGCAGCCCTAGGATTCCTCTCATCTGGTGGTCAGGTCCCTGTTCCAGCACCTGCTGAGCCTGCATCTGGGCAGACCAGAGGGTGGGGTCAAGTGGCCTGTCACTCACCGCCCTTCCTCCTGAGCCACAGCTCCCCTGGGCCTGTGCTTCCTCCAGTGTCAGAGGAAAGAGTCGGATTGGACAAGTGCGTCTCAAATTCTCATGTGTACACACATGCACACACACACACACACACACACACACACACACGCACACTCGCACATATACGCCCCTAAGCGATCTCTGTCCTGCATCATTTTTAGAGCCATGATTATTTTACTCACTGCCATTTCCCTCTGTGTTATCTTGATCATCCAAAGACCACATTCTAAGGTTCTTGTTTAAATTTCTTCAATGTTCAACTACAAAGTACAGTGGTACCTCGAGATACGAGTTTAATTTGTTCTGTAACCTTGAGGCGTGGGAAACCATGAGACGCTCGAGTCACGGTAAACTGCTGGGTCATGTGCAGCCGGCCAATCCGAGAGATGACTCCTATCTCAACTGTTGCTCGTATTTTAAAGCAAAAATCACTTGCTCGATGGCTCGTATCTCAAAAATCTCATATGTTAGGGCACTCGTATCTCGAGGTACCACTGTATAATCTATCCTGACAGATAAGGTCAGCTGTAACTACAGAAATGGATCTACTCAAGAGATGGATGCTCATTTACTTACTTTTTATTTACAATTTCTTTTTTTTTTTAGTTTAAAAAGTCTATTTTCTGGTATTATTTTCATCCTTATTCCACATTTGTTTCAAGTCTTTTTTTCCTTTTTATTGAATTTATTGGGGTGATACTGGTTAACAAGATTATACGGGTTTCAGGTACACACTTCTAAAGCATATCATCTGTACACGGTATTGTGTGCTCACACCCCAAGTCAAGTCTCCGTCCATCACTATTTATCCCCCTTATACTCCGCCACCTCTCCCTGCTTCTCCCAGCAACCACCACACTGTTGTCCTTGCCCATGTGTTTTTTCTTATTTTTTTCTTTTTGGCTCAGTCCTTCCACTTGCCCCGCCCCCCTCCCCCCATTCCCTTTCCCTGACAGCTGTCTGCCTGCTCTCTACCTATAAGTCTGTCTCTATTTTAACTTATAAATAAGTTAAACTGTCCATAAAACAACTGCCTTTTATGAATACACAGATATGTAAAGCTCATTCCTGTTCTTGCTGCAGAAAATCTCAGCCACCCTAGGTTTCCCTGAAAAAAAAGAAAGAAAAGAAAATCCACTTCAATAACATTACACTTTTATCCACTCAGTTATATTATTTTATCTCAAAGCTCTCTCCCAGAAAGCCTTTCCTGTCTATGTGGGCAAAAGTGAAAGATGGTGTAATTTTCAAAGCACTAACATCCTTCCTCTTTCTGAATTATCTATTTCACCAGAATAGGAGTTTATACAATAATAGGACCTGCTTTTACAAAGCATGATTTCAAAAACACTGTCAGGTGCATCTTTACTTTTTACCAGCTCTATTGAGGCATAATTGACAAATAAATAAAATTGTAATATGTTTAAAATGTGCAATGTAATGATTTGATATATGTATACATTGAGAAAGGATTCCCACCATTAAATTAATTAACATGTCCATCGCCTCACTTATTTGCGTGTGTGTGTGTGTGTGTGTGTGTGTGTCATGTGAGAAACACTTAAATTCTACTTCTCTTATCAAATTTTACTACTATAGTACAGGATTAGCATTCCTAATGTTATACCTCAGGTCCTAAGACCTTATGTATCTGAAAGTTCGTACATTTTAACCAGCCTCTCCCAATTTTCCCCATCCCTCGGCTACTGTTTCCATGTTTGTTTTTATTTTCTTTCTTTTCTTTAGTTTTTGTAGATTCCATATATATATATATAAGTGATACTGTGTAGTATTTATCTTTCTCTTTTAGGCTTTTTTTCATTCCATATTAGGATTGTTTTTTCTCTTTCTCTAAAAAATGCCTTTAAATTTTGATAGGGTTTGCATTTGTAGATTGCTTTGGATAATATGGACATTTTAACAATATTAATTCTTCCAATCCATGAGCACACAACATGAACCCATTTATCTGTGTCTTTTTCAATCTCTTTTATCCATGTATTACAGTTTTCAGAGTATAGAAGTTTTACCTCCTTGGTTAATTTTATTCCTAAGTATTTTATTGTTTTTGATGCTATTGTAGATTGGATTGTTTTCTTAATTTCTCTGTCTAGTAGTTGGTTGTTAGTGTATAGAGACTAATTTTGGTATGTTAATTTTAAATCTGCAACTTTACTGAATTCATTTACTAGTTCTAACAGTTCTTTTGGTGAGATCTTTATATATATATATATATATATATATATATATATATATATATATATATATATATATAATCATATCACCTGTAAACAGAAACAAATGTATTCCTTCCTTTCTAATTTGGATGACTTTAATTTCTTTTTCCTGCCTGATTACTCTGGCTAGAATTTGCAGTGCCACAATGAACAAAAGTGGCAAGAGTGGGCATCATTGTCTTATTCCTGATCTTAGAGGGAAAGCTTTCAGTGAGTCTGATGTTAGTCATAGGTTTGCCACATATGGCCTTAGTATCTCTGATCTTTTCTGATTTTAGTCTCTATATCATTTATTTCCACTCTGATCTTATTTCCTTTCTTCTATTAACTTTGGGCACTATTTGTTCTTTTTACAGGTCCTGGAGAGGTAAAGTTAGGTTGTTTACTTGAGATCTTTCTTGTTTCTTAGAGCAATCATCGGTCACTATCAACCCCTCTTAGAAATGCCTTTGCTATATCCCATAAACTGAGGTATGACCACATCCTAATTCCCAGAGCCTATGAATTTATTTGTTGCATGGCAAAGAGGAATTATAATTACACAGGGAACTCAGGTTACTAATTAGCTGACATTGAACTGGGAGATTATTCTGAGTTATCTGAGTGGGGCCGCTGTAACCACCAAGGACCTTAAGAGCAGAATAGGAGGCAGAATGAAAATCAGGAAAGAAGATGTGATGATAGAAGCAAGGTCAGAGTGGTGTGGCATGAGAATGACTCCACTCACTGTTGTTGGCTTTGAAGGTAGTCGAAGGGAGCCAGAAGGCACAGAATATGGGTGACCTCCTAGAACGTCAAGACAATGGAATCCCCTCTAGAGTCTCCTAAGGGAATCAGCCTTGCCTACACCTTGATTTTAGCCCAGTGAGACCCATGTTGTACTTCCGACCCATAAAGTAATAAAATTATATAATTGTAAGTCATTAAGTTGCTTGCAACTTGTTACAGCAGCCAAAGGAAACTAGCACAGGAGGCTTTGCACCTCTTGGCCTGCGCTAGTTAGCCAGGCTGGGGGCGGGGGTTCCAGGCTGGGGTATCCTTTTCCCCTGGAGAAGTTCACTGTGGAGTGAATGGCGCTCTGCAAACTCTTGCCACCCCCTGGTCACTGGGTTTTAGCCCCCATGGTGGTTCTTGCTGTCAAGAGCACAAATAGCAGAGACCGGTTTGGCTTATTAGATAGAGCATCGGCCTGCGGACTGAAGGGTCCCAGGTTCGATTCCGGTCGGGGGCATGTACCTTGGTTGCGGGCACATCCCCAGGAGGGGGTTTGCTGGAGGCAGCTGATCGATGTCTCTCTCTCATCGATATTTCTGACTTTCTATCTCTCTCCTTCCTCTCTGTAAAAAAAAAAATCAATAAAATATATATATTTTTAAAAAAGAGCACAAATATACAGATGCTAAGCAGATGCAGGGGAGAAGCAAAGCTAACAGAACCCATGAAGAAATTCAAAGACTTAGCCTGAACAAACCAAAATAAGGATTTTAAGACCACACATGTGATATTAAAAACAAAAACAAAAAACAAACAACTAACCAACGTATATGTGATCCACTTCAAGGAAAGTAAACAGATGAAAATTGAACAAATATGTTTAATGGTAATGAATTATGAGGCAATTGTGTGTTAAATAGCTGTCATAAACTCAATCTTAGATGCCTATTGTGTTCTCATATATTTGATCATACTTCCCACATATATGATTCCATTAGAGACTCTGGCGGTGTGGGATAGGAAGGGAGATAAGAAAATTAGTGTTCACCTAAAGGAGGTGTCTTATCCACAGCAAGTTAGTTGCCAAGGCTGTATGTGTACCCACGTCCTGGCTTTCTGTCCAGGCGTTATTTATTTATTCCCTGCAGGGTGCTGTGGTAGATAGAAGATATAATCCTTGCCCTCAAAGAATTTATAATCACTTATGATCTAATAACTATGTGACTGTCATTACAAAAGTAACCCTTACAATTTGCAAAAGGATTCGTGACCAGGCTGTTCTGAAACAGTAAACAAGACTGTTATTTTTCCTGATAACACCATTAGTCATTTAAAGGTTTCAAACTACCGCATTTGACAAAAAGTTGGAAGTGATTTTAAAAGCAAACAGAAACAAAGATGACGTATTATAGATGCTATAATGTAAGTAAATGGAGGAAATGAATCAAATTATAAAAATTTGTTTTAGGACAGTTGGTCAGGAGCACAGTTATTATATAAATTAAAATATATCTCTACCATAATTAAAGTATATCTATAAGTAATTATATACTACTAGGGGCCCATTGCAGGAAGATTCCTGCAAGAATAGGGCTTTTTTGGTGGTCTCCACTGCCCTGCCTGCTTCCCTCCCTTCTTCACTGCCCCACTTGCTTACTTCTCCTCAGCTTCCCTCCCTTCTGCAGCGCTTGGCTTCCTTCTACGCTGTCTTCAGTCTTCGCTCTGCACCAGGATATGCAAAGTAACCTCCATCTTGGTTGGATTAATTTGCATATTCACTCTGGATTGGCTGGTGGGCGTGGTTTGTGGGGGTAGTGGAGGTACGATCAATTTGCATGTTTCTCTTTTATTAGATAAGACAATATATTATAAAGCACATTTAATATAGTAATTACAAATTAGAGTATAGCTATACAGTAATTAATTGTGACATTTCCTGGGACTTAGTGGATTTCCCCTAACCAAATTGTCCCTCTGAGGCCACTTGAGAGCTGGTTTCAAATGAATGGAGTTTTCTTAATTATGGAAGCCCTTTTGAGGTTTGATCTTTCTAAGTCTAAGATGAAAATTTGAAAATGTTTAGCATGTTCTTCACTTTGCTATGCTTTTTCTAAAAGTAAACTATTCAAATTATAAGCAAACATGAACTAGTGGCTAATTTCTAATAGCAAAATAAATAAGAAACACAATTTTGATTAACATTTTTGAAAAATGACAAATACCCAAGTCCAGCTTTGCACATTTCTCATTGATTTGGTTCCTATCACTTGTGTGTTTTTTTAAATATATTTTATTGATTTTTTTTAAAGAATCAAAGAGAGAGGGATAGAGAGTTATAAACATCAATGACAGAGAAACATCAATCAGCTGCCTCCTGCACACCCCTTACTGGAAAAGTGCCCACAACCAAGGTACATGGCCTTGACCGGAATCGAACCTGGGACCCTTCAGTCCACAGGCTGACGCTCTATCCACTGAGCCTACCCAGTTAGGGCCCTATCACTTGGTATTTAATCTAACACTCGGTTTCTCTAACAGGGACAAACAGAAAACCGCTAAGCATTTTGGGAAGAGTCAACCTCTGGTCACAGGCCTGGCTCCAGGCTCCCTGAGACCGAGGCCGTATGATTAACGCCAAACGTTTTCTCACGTTCTCTGGCAGTTTATACTTTAAAGAAGGGATTAAGAATAACAGAGGTTTATTAAGCATTTGCTATGTCTCAGGTACTCTGCCACAGACTTCCGCATGCTATTTTCTTTAACCTTCACACAAAGGAGGGAAAGTGAAGACCCAGGGAGGAAAGCCACATCTGCCAGTCAGTCCTGCTAGCTGCTCAGCTCTGGTCTGAGGTTAAGGCCAAGCAGGCTGACCCAGGAGCCTACTTCTCCACCCTCCCGTGCCTGCCTCAGAACCCCCCTCCAACTCCCCCTCCCCCCCCACTCACTCCAGAGCCTTCCAGCAGGGGCATGGAAGCAGAACAGAGCGCATTTGTCACTCGTGACTACTTTTTCTCAACTCGGAGGTTTTCTTTGACCCACCAGGCTGGATAGAGGTTCTGGAACTGCAGAGAGAGGATTCCTTCCGTTTGTCAGCGTGGCCTCTGCCAAAGACTTGCGTTCAGTTTTTAAAAAGATTGGATCTCTTCCCCTCTCTTTTTTGGAATGTCTTTAAAACCACGTTTCTCACTTAAAAGAAAAAAAAAATAAAAGAAGAAAAGAAAACCAGGCTTCCTCTGTCATCTGCTGTTTCTCACCAGCCAGGAGGAGTTAGGCTGGCATTTCTTCCTGTGGTTGGTTATTCGAGAAGTAATAAGGGATTGCAAATCGAGGGATGCTGCCTTGAGAGGACAGATCCCTATTCCCCCAGGGGAAATTCAATTCCCGATCCTTCTGCGTATATTAATGTGGCAGGCAGCCAGTCAGTGCTTTGGAAAGCACAAATGCATGCTGAGATGACAGAGGGGATGCTCAGGTTCACCAGGACAGACACCTGAACTATATTGATTGCCGCCCGGCCAGTATAATCAGATTATATACTTTAGAAAGCTTATCATCTCGGTTAACTTTAATCAAGTTGATAAAACCCACGAGGCAGTCTACTTACTGCCGTGTGGTGATTCTGAAAACAGTTTCAAGCAGCTTTTTGCTTCAAGTCACCTGTGAAGGCAACTCTAAACTCCCGTCTCTTTCTAGAGGCCGACACAGTGAGTGAAGAGGCATCTTTCCACTATTCATGAATAGCAACTACCCACAAGAATTGAAGACTATGACCAAGAAGAGCCCTGTGCATGTCGGGGTACTGGGATGGCAGTACTGACGAGGGTCAGTGGGATGCGGGTACTGGGAGGCCAGTACTGACTAGGGTCAGTGGGATGAGGATACTGGGAGGGCAGTACTGACTAGGGTCAGTGGGATGAGGGTACTGGGAGGGCAGTACTGACTAGGGTCAGTGGGATTAATTACGAACACCTGCATGGAAGATTAGCCTCTCAAACACGGAAGGAGAAGAAAGGGGCCACCAGGTGAGAGGAGTGAGGGAGGCATTTTACAGTGACAGGAAACAGCCCTATACAGTGGTACCTCGAGATACGAGTGCCCTAACATACGAGATTTTTGAGATACGAGCCAGTGAGCGAGCAATTTTTGCTTTGAAATATGAGCAACATTTGAGATAGGAGTAATCTCTCGGATCAGCCCACTGCACACGACCCACCAGTTTACCTCTACTGGAGCGTCTCATAGTTTCCCACGCCTCAAGGTTATGGAACAAATTAAACTTGTATCTCGAGATACCACTGTATAGAGGTTTGACCAGAAAAGCAGGGGTAGAGGGTGAAGTTTGAATTAGAGTTCACATAGATGGCACGCCTCCCAAAGATGTCCACATGGTACAGACTCTTAGCAGAAATGATGAAGTTGAGGATTGTAGGATGAAAAGGTTGTCCCAGATTACCGGGGTGGGACCAATGTAATCACAGGAGCTTTCTTTATCAGAGTGAGGCAGGAGGACGAGAGGCAGTAACAGGAAAGGTGATGCTGAAAGCCAGAGGCTACTAATGAGAGAAAGGGGCCATGAGCCACGGAACAGAGGCAGCCTCTGGAAGCTAAAAAGGCAAGGGAATGAGTGAGTCATCTCCTTTCCCTGTTTCCCCCAAAATAAGGCATCCCCCCCGAAAATAAGACCTCCCTGATAATAAGGCATCTCCCGAACATAAGGCCTCCCCGGAATAGAAGGCCCCCGAAGCTACCGTAAGGCATCTGACTCCTGATTTAAAGAGACCTCGCACTGCCTGAACAGCTCCGGCTGCGCTGCGGCCAATCAGTGAGCTGGTTTGTGATGACAACGACTACCGTGCCGTATACAGGTAACAAATTTCCTTTTTTTTTTTTTTGTTCAATAATAAATGTGTATCATATTCTTCTTCATGGAAAAATAAAACATCCTCTGAAAAATAAGACCTAGCGCATCTTTGGAAGCAAAAATTAATATAAGACACTGTCTTATTTGGGGGGAAACCGGGTAGGGTCTCCAGAGGAATCAGTCCTGCTGAGACCTGGGGTTCACACTCTGACTTTCAGAATGGCAAGACAACAAATGGGCATTGTTCTAAGCCACTGAGTTTGTGATGGTTTGTTAAGCGGCTACAGGAAATGAGTACAACTTGCTTAGGTGGGAGGCCTGCCAGGAGGAGCCCAGGACAGGAGGGCAAGAGAGGGTGAGGGGCTGCATTCGAGGGCTCCTATCGATGCGCTTGTTTGGGGCAGCCTCAAATATTCATTCATAACAACACGGGCTCAAAAGGTACTGGGTCAATGAGAGACTTAAACCAAAGTTTACACAGGTAGGTATTTTAATTTTTGTATATCATGTCTGTGCCGTGGTCAGAAGGCCAGGTACTGTTAGCACAACAGTATTTAACACATTGTACACCAGTAGTTTTTGTTGTTGTTGTTGTTTTATTTTAAATATATTTTCTATTGATTTTTTTTTTTTTACAGAGAGGAAGGGAGAGTGATAGAAGGTTAGAAACATCCATGAGAGAGAGAGAGACATCAATCAGGCACCTCCTGCATGCCCCCTACTGGGGATGTGCCCTCAACCAAGATACATGCCCTTGATCGGAATCGAACCTGGGACCTTTCTGTCTCCAGGCCGATGCTCTATTCACTGAGCCAAACCGGTTTTGGCACCAGTAGTTTTATGGCTAGCTTTACCCAGTGGCCAGAGGAGTTTCTATTGAATGAGTAAAAAAAAAACACAAGTTTGACTAAGTATCATACTTTAAAAAGATATTAGCTCGTAAGAACACATAACAAATAACTTCAAAATGCAATGGGTGTTTAATTTTAAGGCGCGCCTTTAACATTTATGGAAAACACTGTAATATGAAAACACAAGAATGCTCGTGATCCGCCCACAATGTGTTAAGAAATCCACCCACTTAACGTGTTAGTTCCCAAATGATTCGGGAGTGGCCCACAAAGATGGTTTCATCAAATCACGGCAAACCAGATGTAACGAAGAAAAACACTTCACTGGGGCTCGATGCCATGCTTCTCTTTTGACAAACTTGGAACCAAATTTCCCTGTATCAGATTTCTCAAATATTTACTTGTGTCTTATGTTCGCAGGAAACAGACATCACAATACCTTATTCTACAATTCAAAAATTGAGGAAACTAAAACCAGAAAATATGCCAGGCTGTTGGTACGGGCATCCTGCTAATCCACCAGAATAAGGGAGGACCAATTAAGCATCTTGATATTTTCAACTCAGCCTCCGCCCTTCACCCTCTAATTCATAGACTTAGAAAAAAAATTTCCCCATCAGAAACATGACTGGTTCCATGGTTTAGATCTATAGGACAATGACTCTTCCCAACTAGAAAACAGTGCTGAATGAAACTGAGAGTTTTTGGAGGACAGGCAGAAGAGATACCTAATAGGAAAGTATTTCCCCATGGTTTCTATTTTACCCTGGGGGATTTTCTTAAATTTTGAGTTTATTGTATATAAATTTACCACAAGTCATTTTGTCCGTATAAAGTTTATATAAAAAACAACAAGCTAGAATGAAGATCACCAGTGAAGGGCGGTAAGCTGATGCACATGAACCCGGCCATCTCACCATGCCTGCTGCTGACATTCATGGCCTCTGCACAAAGGTTTGACTTGGCCAAAGCCTTGACATAGTCTTGAAAATCCTTAAAAGTCAAGTCATGTGCAAAAGATCTCTCTCTCTCCCCCTCTCTCTCAAGACACGGAGAAACAAGATTTTGTCCAAGGATCTACCTCTAAAGGGAGCTAAAGCAGAGAGGAGAAAATAAATAGACAAAGCGATAAGTTGATCTCTAAGGGACAATGCTCTCTGATCATAAAAGAAAAAAAAAAAGGAGAGAAAAAATAAGTGTTTTAAAAGTTATCTAAAGAACATCTGGTAGAAATTGACCTGCAAATGTAATTTCAAATGAGTGTTCTCTCCAATCTGGAAAGAAACCCAAACCTTATTCTAAATATCCTACTTGAGGCTTGGGGAAAAACAGTAGATGATGAGACTGCATTTCATGTGCTGGGAGTGCAATTTAATTCTTGGGATTTTCCTAAATTCGTCTCAGGAAAGGGTAACCAATGGCGTTCTTGGCCCATCTTGACAAAGAGCTTCTTGTCTTTTGGCTGAATCGATGCTCTTGGATGTATGGGTCTCCCAGTTCTGTCCTCATTTGGAAAAGATGGAAATCGTACCAGCACTCCCTCTTAGCACTACATTGAAATAGAAAGATCTGGAAAAATACCAAAACCACATGGAAAATTTTCCTGATTGGCCTTTGTGCAGCTAACTTGGCTCCTAATATCCCCCCATCCCGAACACAATGTGATATTTGGACTCATCAACTTCTATAGAAGCCTAGCGCAATGCATGCAGGGCCAGCTGCAGGCCTTTGCTTCAGCTGTGTGCCAGGGGAGATGTTTCTAAACAGATATATTTTAATCCTCTGGAATTCAATTTTTCTAAAAAAAAAAATGTGATGACCCTGACACATACGGGCTTTGAATCAATCAGATTTTCATTATGATAAAGGCTGAAGCCATTCTCTTTCTCTATTAAGTGTGAAAAGATGCTGGAGAGAGTCTAAACTCTTTCCTAACTCCTGTCTGATATTATTAAATCCATCTTTCATGCCAAAGCTGACTGTCATGGAGAAGATAACCTGTTTAGAGCATGCTCCCAGGAGCCGGAAGTTTACTGAATACCATCCCTTTGACCCTTGGGTGTATCCAATCAGTTTTCATACCATGAATGAGAGTCCAACAGTCAAAAAAAGGGGAGGAAATGACCTCTATGAAGTCTCTTACCTTTCATTTAATGCTGTTTCTTTGGTCAACTGTGTTTCCCTCCAGAATTTCTCCCTACCACCCCCCTGTTTCCTGCTACTTTTCATACTACAGTTGATGGCTCTTTCTTTCCAGCCCTTTCCTCTGCTGTTGACACCTGTCTTTTAAGCCAGCTTTTTCCATCTTCCTTTGGGTTTTCCCTTCAAAGGAAGGCTTAGATATTTGTGTACTTCATTCCAAACCAAATGAAGTGACCAATCCCCAATGCCCAAGAATGGGATCCCCAGTATTTTCATTGAGAGGAAGGCTTTTTATTTCTTCCCAAGCTCTAGGTGAGGGACACAGATGACAGTGCAATATGCAGGGCGCTGCCCCTGATCTTCACAGAGGTGTTCCTCAAAGCATGCAGGCACACCGCCGGTGTTCCTGGAGACAAGTTTAGGTAATGCATAATTATGGTGGACATATGGATTGTGTATCCATTGAAATGTGCATTAGAAAAAAATATAGCTGGCATACCAAATCTGCAATTTCACAGCTAGTACTGCCTGAAGGGAAAATATGAAAAGGGAGTGGTTTAAAGAAAGATAGTAAGTAAAAATAGGAGATGGAATGTGAATATGGTAGAAATCAGGAAGATGGGGCATGGATGACTAAAGCTTGGGAAACACCACTTGATGGAAATGACTGGAACTAGGAAGAATGGGACATGAGGTCAGCTTCTGGCCACACTTGCAAAGCCCTGAACTTAGGGCCGAGGGTGGGAATGCAGCTGTTACCCAGGCTGAGATTCACAATTTCACACCAGGGACCAAAATACGTGGAAAAGTTTCTCAAGGAATAAATCAAATTCATATCCTGCTATCACCAAGGATAACCTTGCCATCTGAGTTAGAAGCACTCTGGTAAAACCTAGTTTAGAGGCTAAAAAGCTACAAATTTGGATTTGTCTGATACTTTCTCATGATTAGATTGGGATTCAGGATTTGCAAGGAAAGAATACATCAAGGTGAATAGCCCTTCTCATGGCATCATATCAGCGGACAGATGCTCTCCATCTGACTTATCAGTAGTTATATTAATGATGAAGGCAGTGTTCGTGAGGTTAATTAACTAAAATGTTCCTTTTTTTTTTCAGACTCTATTTGTTATACACATGTGAGTCCAGCCTACATCCAAAGAAAAGTAATCTTTCTCTTCTGGATGAAGAACTGAAATGTGTAAGTTAAAAAACTACATATTTAGGGAGTAATCAGTAATTATTTGGGGAGAGATGCTTTGAGATTATGCAAATTTTTTTTTTTTCTCTTTCAAGGTTGCCCCCTAATCTTAGGACTCACCAGTGGATCTCATCTCATCTGTAGCAATTATTACTGTGATGTTCTAATGATGATATTCCATTGTCCTGTTTCTTCTACATTTACAGTTTGCAAATCTTGTATAATATCTGCCCCTTCTCTCATCTTATTCATTTACTGATTTATTGTTCTATTATTTATTTACATAAGTATGGACACATCAATATTTACTTCAAATTTCGATTATAGCCTAATAATATCATTACCTATTTTGGGGGCTCAAATTGTTCCAATGTTGGCTTATAGAAAACTCTCAGTTGACCCCCGTATCCTTTTGACATGCTTTATCCTTTAAAAACAGTGATTTTAGTGCTTTCAAACTTTCTACCACTCAAGGTGCTCCAAATTCATCTTGTATTTTTCATGCCTCAGTTCTAGAATGAGTGATTCCTCCAAGAGTCCCTGATTTATTTGCTAGGAGGACGGTGTTTAGAAACAAAGCTGTTGAAACTGGGTATGTTCATTGATATTTGGTGTCACTGCTTCAAGGTCCTCTCAATAGACAGAACTAGAAAATTTATGTATTTATATGACCCCATATATGCAAACACATCTTTATTAATTCTGTGTCTACTTATCTGCACATATATAAATGTATATATATATATGCATGTGTGTGTAAATGAGTGTCTATAGATGTGTGATAAATATATATATATATACACACACATATTTATGTATCTGTAAACACACACACATGTGTTTGTGTGTGTATGTGTGTGTGTAAGTAGAAACATAAGATTATACTAATATCATTGGACCTGCTTTTATTTTACTGGCCTAGTACTGATTGCCAGGATTATCTTAGAGGTTCCACCTTGCATTTAAAATCCTATATCAGTAACTCTTACGGCTGATGTCCAAAAAGATATGTTCAAGTCTCAAACCCCGGTATCTCAGAATGATCTTATCTGAAAATACAGTAGTTGAAGATGTACAATAATCAAGATGAGGTCATACTGGAGTAGGGCGGAGTCTTAATCCAATATCACTAATATCCTTAAAAGAAGAGAAGACCGAAAAGGAAGACGGACATGTGAGGACAGGAGCAGAGGTTGGAGTTATGCTGCCACAAACTGAGGAACACTGGGGGCCACCGGAAGCCGGAAGAGACAAGGACTCTTCCCAGAGCCTTCAGAGGAGCAGGGTCCTGTCGCCCCATTGGCTGCAGACTTCCAGCCCCCAGAACTGTGAGCCAATAACTTCCTGTTAGGTAAGTGTCCTTGTTATGATTCTGTACTTCGTCATGGTAGCCCTAGGAACTCAATACAGCACCTATATATTTGATACTGTTTTCTACTCCGTGAATACCTGATAATGCACCAATGATCCACTTTACTTCAAAGGCTACCTCAGTTAGAACACATTTAAGACTCTCTCCATCCCTCCTTAGACCTCTGTCCTTGGTAGCAAAGGCAATCACTTTTTTTTTTAATGTTTTTAATGATGCTTTTAGAGAGAGAGGAAGGGAGAAGGCTAGAGAGATAGAAACATCAATGAGAGAGGAACATCACTGATAGGCTGCCTCCTGCAAGCCCCCCACTGGGGACTGAGCCCACAACCCAAGGCTGTGCTCTGCCTGGGAATCAAACCAGTGACCCCTTGGTTTCTGGGTCAATGCTCAACCGCTGAGCCACCCAGGCTGGGAGATCACTTACTTTCTATTACATCCCTACCACCTGGTGCAGGGCCAGATACAGAGTGGGTGCTCACTAAATGTCCACTAACTTTAATACCTAGAGGCTTCCTCCGTCAACCCATTATACGACACGGGAGGATCTCCCTTCTAATACATTGATTGACTGATTGCCTCATTCTGTTGGGTAAAGTCCTCCCTCCTTCCCTTCCCCTCTCCTTCCCTTACTCTTCCCCTCTCTTCCTTCCTTTCTCCCTTCCTTCCCTCCTCCCTCTAAACTCCACCCCAACCAATATTCACTCACCAGACACATACTACAGGCACAGCATAGTTCTAGAAACTAGAGAATTAGCAGTAAATGAAAGGTAAATCATTTAGAAAATCCTTGTATCTTGGAGCTTACATTCTAAAGGGAAAGAAAAATCTAGAATCTGCCACGGCAAATCACCAATGTCCAGACGATAAGTAAGTGGTGATGCGGAATGATGGGATGCACTTTGGGTTTCCAGGGTGTTTTTTTGTTGTTGCTGTTTGTCTGTCTGTTGACGAGCTGCGGTCTTGGGGCCTCCTGCCCAACAACCACAGGCCCCAGCTGAACAGCTGTCCTTTCCTTATCCAACTTTCAGATTCCTCTCCCCTTCCTGAGAGGAAGAATGAAAGGGAAAGGGGGGAGGGAAGGGAGAGAGGGAGGAGCGAGAAATGAGCCAGGAAAAGAAAGTAGAAAGGAAGGAAGGGGAATAATGTTTCTCCCACAGCCCTCCCTGGGCCGTGTCAGGGTAAGTACCTTGCCTTTGTAATAACTTTATTATTATTATTATTATTACGTCATTCAGTTGACAACATAACTGCATCATCATGATGGCGAGCCAGTACTCAGAGGGTGACCTGCCAGGAAGTGGTCGAGACACCACTTGCCCCCCGCTTCTGCTCACCACAGTTCGGGGAGACAAGTCCTCTGGTTGTTCCTTCCACAGGGGAAGAGCTGGGTTCTCACCGAGGCAGGCAGTGAGTCAGTTACAGAGTCCAGACACAGATGTTCGTGGTGTGAACCTCAAAGTCCTGGCCCTTCCCCCCATTTTCAGGGAATCCCCTTCCCTGAAAGGAGGCACCGGCTGGCTAGGGCTGCCCAGCCCATGTAGCCTTCAGGCAGGATTTCCGCCCACAGCAATAGACCTTCTTGCTGAACCTGTCACTTTCATCACTTCATTGTGTCCTTTCTCGACCCCTGACCCCAGTGGCCTGTATCCCCTGGTTACGAGGGTAAACAGATAGGTGAGCGATATTTCCTGGATTCCCAATGGTCAAAGTCTCTCTGTCTTTCCTAGCACCCCTCCGCCTTTCCATTCGCTCCTCATTAGTTCAGCCAGCATGGCGCAATTTTCCAAAACATGCAATTAGCAAGTGCACCGAGGGGACCCGGTCCCTCATTAATTAGTGACCCGGAATGCCACACGCAGCAAAAGCAAAAGCAAAGACAAGGCTGTGGAAAGACCAGAAAACCGGCCCTGCTGGAGGAAAAGGCGCACATCCTAGGACCTTCCTCGGGAGGGACAAAGAACCCAACACTCCGTTGACTAATCTGATCCCTAAAGCTCCTCCTCGGTCTTGGGACAGAGCAGACATCTGTCATGGCGTGGCGGTCGCCAGCCGGACATCTCCGGCTCCAGGATGAGCGGCTGCCTTGTTCTCATGGTGAAGTGATCCGTTCCTCATGGCTTTCATGTGGGGAAGGCTGGCCTCTCCATCCCTCCATGTCTGCTGGAGCCTTTCAGAGACCGTCTTTCCTGCAAGACGGCCCCAGCCCCTGGGATTTCTTGCTCTCCAGGAAAGCAGAGGTCATGTTAGAACACCAGGATGTACGAGACCGAGCTAGGGTGACTGTGGAGGCAGAGAGGGGAGATGGCAGGATGCCAGGATCCCAAGGTGGAGAAGCTAGGATGTTTGGGTAGAAGTCCAGCCAATCAAATTCCCCTGCAACATCCACCTGCTCTCCAACGCCCTGGTGAAGTATACAGGACAGGAGCGAAGTATACAGGACAGGAGTGAAGTTTACAGGACAGGAGGGAAGTATACAGGACAGAAGGGAAGTATACAGGACAGGAGGGAAGTATACAGGACAGGAGTGAAGTACACAGGACAGGAGTGAAGTACACAGGACAGGAGCGAAGTACACAGGACAGGAGCGAAGTATACAGGACAGGAGGGAAGTATACAGGACAGGAGCGAAGTATCCAGGACAGGAGGGAAGTATACAGGGCAGGAGCGAAGTATACAGGACAGGAGCAAAGTATACAGGACAGGGGAGTGTAGGCCCGGTGATTAGTGCAAGGGCTGCCTTTTCAGTAGGAGGAAATAGCCATGACATTTGCTTTTGGCTACAATGGACTCCAGTCACTGCCCGAAAGGCCAGAGCCAGCAAAACCAGCAGCCTGACCAGGAGGACAGCAAGTTCTCACACCGCACGGGGCTGACATAACCACCGTCACCTGCTGGCCTGGAGTGAAAGAGAGAGCCCTCCATAGACCGTGAGAACCGAAGGAATCTTCCCTGCGTTTCCTCGCCCCCAGCCTACTTTCCTTTGGTTCCTGGCTGGACGGAGGCCAGCTCTCGGGGCTGATCTCTGTATGTCAGGGAGCACGACTAAGCCCAGCACCGCAGCCTGGTCGAAGCACCCAGCTCACCCCCCTGGCAAGGGGCAGACGCAGTGGCAGACAGAAAGGAAAGGAAAAGGAAGGAACCCACCAGGACATTCCTAAGACTCACTCTTTTTGCTACGGCTGCTCAAAAGAATAAACACCGTGATGCGCGTTGCTAAGCGATGCTGCCTTTCCAGTCCATCCCAACTCCATTAGAAACGCAGTGTGGGCCGCACTGCGCCGGGGGAGGCTGAGATGCCTTCTTATTTCTGAGAAGCATCAGCCCGGCCACCACGGCTTGCAGCACAAAGCAGGCGTGATTATCCCGTGTGCCCTGGCGGGGATGCGCATTAGAACTCGGCGGGAAATGCCCCGTGGGAAGTCTGTGGGCCTTGGCTAACCCACTCCCCGACAGCGCCCTCGAGTCTTCAAAAAAATAAAATAAATGAATCCATAAGTAAGCCCACGTTCTCTCCAGGAAGTGTATCCTCCCCGACCTTGTATTTGTCTATGTGGCAAGTGCTAGAAAATTGTGTTTTTTAAATACCCTTCAACATTTGGAGTCAGATGATTCTATCCATGTTTATCCTTCCGATCCAAAGAGGACCCTGATTTGGGGGTCTCCTGTGTGAGGGTGGCTTCTCTGCAGGCCGGTCCCAGATCCCACCCGGATGACAACAATCCTTTGGTTTATAGATTCTAGAAATTGTTCAGATTTAGCTGCCAACTAATGGCTTCTTGCCTCTTTTTCCCAGCATTCCCTGGTTACCCCCAATTCTCAGTTACCCAGAATCCACAGCATCCAATATTCCCCTGCTAACTCAGTATTTCCAAGCTACTAAGTATTAGGCGTAAGTCATTTGCAATAAATAAATAACCTTGTCAGCAGGATTCTGCCATTGGAACTCCAGAGCTTTTCAACTCTTCAGACACACAGAGCTGCACAGAAGACACTGCTGTGTGTCAGTCAGAGCAGAGGGTCTGGAGGGGGTCAGACCGCAGAGGTGAACACTGTTTCCCATTGAAGTGGCCTGGGGCAAATGAATGTCTCCATGCCTTTGCGTCTCACCTGCTATTGCAGTGGTTAAATACATTGGTTTAAATGAGTTGATACAGCCCAAACCGGTTTGGCTCAGTGGATAGAGCATCCGCCTGTGGACTGAAAGATCCCAGGTTCGATTCTGGTCAAGGGCACGTAACTTGGTTGCAGGCACATCCCCAGTAGGAGGTATGCAGGAGGCAGCTAATTGATGCTTCTCTCTCATCGATGTTTCTCACTCTCTATCCCTCTCTCTTCCTCTCTGTATATTGTATTAAAAAAATAAACAAATAAATAAGTTGATACATGTAAAGTGCTTAGGACAGGGATTCCTTCTGGCACCTTCTGGCTCTGGGGCAGAGCTGTAGAAGTATTTGCCAGAGTCTTCAACCACCCCACTCCACGTTTCCATTAAAATAAGCAAACACCTTGGTCTATGCAGGGAAAAACAGCCAACTCCAGAATGCACCCAGAGGATCTGTGTTCACTGCTTTTTCTCTTTCAGAGGGAGCCGCTGATCTAATGAAGCTAGAAATAGCCAAATTTCCAATTCCTATAACATCAAACTGTTACTAATTATGGTTCTGGTCATATGCCATATGTTTCCCAGAAATAACAAATGTTCCATGGAAAAGTAAGTGGCTAATCAGGGTAGAAAAACATGTATAGTAAATGTCCCTGTTTTTCTTGGCTGCTGACTTTAATACAATGAAATATTCAATGAAAACATACGACCCTTCAGCTGAAGCTACTTCTACCCTTCAGAAGGACTCTCGAAGCACTGGAAGCTAGGGAGCTGTGTTCAAACAGCATTGCCAAGCAATTTCTTTTTAACCTGCTGCATTTCAAACTTCAAAAAATGTTACTCGGGTCTCAGGTGTTTTTTTCCAGTAGGCATTACAGTGCGAGATGTTAAACTAACTCCATGCGATTCTCATTTTCAGAAACACAATTTTGGACTGCTTACAAGTGACAATGTATCCCCTTGAGTTGCATTAAAAGAAATTTTTTTTCTTTTCTTTTCAGGTTTAAATATAGCCCTTTTGTGTGGGTTGCTTTCTTTCTTTTTTTTCCCCTACTAGGAACACATTCTCTGAGACCATTTCTCAATATTGCTATTTAACGAGCTCCATGTTTTAGATTTTTAAAAAAATCTCCCTTTATATGGCTTAAATGTGATTGAAGTGAATTTTTGCAACTCTCGAGTGAAAGGAAATCAATTATTGATCAAATGAGTTTTGTTTATAAAGGCCATAGGAGGCTAAAGGTACTTTTTTTTTCAGTACAGTTTATACTCAAGAGCATGTATTTCAAGAATACATCAGTTTGATATTCTCCTCCATTCCCTGTTTTCTGATGCCAATAAAGCATGATGATCGTGAAGGCGCTCGAACGGATCAAGTTCTGATCCAAGCTACTTTGTAGACAGCCACTGCCCTCTGTGGTGTGATGATACTACATGTAATCAGTGGGCTGACGCTGCCACAGGCAATGCCAGCTGCTGGGATGATACTGTTGAAAACAGCTGCGGGTCTGGGGTGGTGCTGGTTAGCGTGGCCTGTGGACAGCACTACCCCACAAATTATTCCTTATCAGACGGCAACAGGGTAAGTACAGATAGTTCAAGTAATTGGTTCAGCATGGGCACAGCAGTTGGGCATTATTGCAACATCCAACGTGTGACCAAGTGGAGTGTGTGGTCAAGTGGATGCACCTCGCCTCACTGAATGGTTGCCAAACTGGCGAAAGGAAATTTCCCATGGCGGGATCTCAGCACCGGTCATGGGCACAAGGACACCTATTGGTCTGTGATGACTTGAAAAATTTTTTTTAAAAAATCTACTCCTTCTAATAGATAGTTTGGGAAGCTTTTGTATCCACTCCTCAATTGATGGGCACTTGGGTTGTGTCCAAATCTGAGCTACTGTAAATAACACCCTGATGAACAGAGGGGTGTGTATCTCCTGCACATATACTAAAATTGGAACAATACAGGGAAGAAGTGATTTTTAAGGGTGGATTGGAGTGCAAGGGGTAGAGATAACAGCCTGAGAAGAGGTATGAAGGTGAAAGCGTATAAGGATGTCCTGCCCCATGGAGATGGGGCAAAGGGAAGCAAGAAGATTAATGTGAAAAGGTCAGTCACAGCCAGTAAATAGAGGGCTTCGAATGCCGTGCAAAAGAATGAGAACTTTTCTGACAACTAGAGGCCCGTTGCAGGAAGATTCCTGCAAGAATAGGGCTTCCTGTGACTTGAGTGAAGCAGAGAAGGGAATGAAGCCCACTGAGGCTTCTCTCCCACCGATGCTGCCTCTGCCCCTGCAGCCCTGCACTTTCCCTCCCGCTGACCCCACCCTGCTTTCTGTTTCCCCGCCCTCTTCAGTCTTCCCGCCTGTGTATGCAAATTAGCCACCATCTTTGTTGGGTTACTTTGCATACTTGCTCTGATTGGCTGGTGAGTGTAGCAGAGTGATGGTCCATTTGCATGTTTCTCTTTTATTAGTATAGATGGGAAGTCATCAACTATTCCTGAATGTGATGGTGACGTGAAAGAAAGCTCTATTTTACCAAATACTGTTGGTCTCATTAGTACAATGGTCTCGATAGGCATCCCTTTGAGGCAGGAAGTCTTTAGGTGAAGTAAATAATAACAGTAAAAATGGATTTTTAAACAGTTATTTTAATGGTGTGATAGACATAGGACTACCCTACACAATCCAATACAGTCATATGTCTAAGTAAACTCGTGGAATCTTAAATCTGCCCGGGCACCACAGCATAGCAAATGCCACCTGAAAAGGCCCAATCCTGGGTGATGACAGCGACTTGGAAATGTCATTTCTTCACTTAACAGGGGCAGGAGCACACACATTCTTCCCATTTTCAGAGACTCTGACTAAATCACAGAGATTACAGAACATTAACGTAATACCCTCCTACCAGAAACCTACACTACAACGCCAAGCGCCATCCCCAAAGGACACATGAGCGACATTTTTCTCTCTGTTGTTCTCAGCTCCCTGTAAACTAGACTTGAACTCATCCCATTGCTTGCTTCATGTTAAGTTCCTGTGTGTCATCAAAAGGCTATTAATTCTCACAACTGACTGACTTGGAATGTTCGGCAGCGTTAAGATTCTCATAAATGTACCTTTAAAAAAATAGAGAAGCCACTAAGTAAGTTTTAAATCTCGAGGGTAAAATTTTATGTAGTTTTAAAATAAAATAAAATAAGGATCTCCAGTGATCTGCTCTCTCCCCACGAAGGGGGAAAAAAAGTATTACCACATTAGGATTGTACACATTTGCTCTGTAAAAAGCTAATTATTCAGTCTTCTGATTCTGGTTTCATACCTTTTGAAACTGTGATGTAAGAACTAGAGAGTCATAAAGACACTATCCTATCAAGCTGGAAGCTATGTGTTTAGAATTGGTCGTGTTGGCAATGCTATGACTATAGCACAAAGCTAAAGCACGGCGCTGTGAGTCACTCGCTGATCGTGATGTGCTACGCGGTGGTTCTCCACGGAGAGTGAGTGTGCCTCTCCCGGGAAACAGCGGGTGATGTTTAGAGATGGCTGTGGAGCTACTGCTGGCACTGACCAGCCTGCCGTGCAGAGGACATCTTTCAAAAGCTGCTGTTTTGATGGTGTCATACCATAGTCAGCCTCACACCAGAATGATCTGGTCCCACGGGGTGCAGTTGAGAAACCCTGTACTCCTGAATCACACTAAAACATCCCCATCATTCCTCTAGGCATATAGGGAAATAACGCTGACTCATCTAATCTGAAAGTCAGAAACAAGCAAGTTTCTGGAAGGAACCCTCGTGCACTGCTGGTGGGAATGCAGACTGGTGCAGCCACGGTGGAGAACAGTGTGGAGTTTCCTTAAAACACTAAACATGGAACTCCCATTTGACCCAGTGATCCCACTTCTAGGAATATATCCCAAGGAACTAGAAACACTGATCAGAAAGGACATATGCCTCCTTTTAATACAATGAACTCCCCTCTACCCCTGATTTCTGCAAGTGAGACCTGAAAGGGACCCTCCCAGCAGCCCTGGTTTAACCGCCTCGGTGGAAATGCTTTATGGACAGATATGCAAACCCTCTCACCAGGCCATCTTCCAGCAGATCTTCAGGACAGACAGGCATGACTGGAGATTCAAGCGAGGTTCCAGCCATGTCTTACCCTCTGAGTTGTAAGTCCTGGTGATTTTAAGATGCACCACCAATTAAAGAACAGCTTTTGTGAACGTGGCAAATAAATACTTCCACTTAGATGTGTCCCTTGATTGTAAAATGTGAACCTTTTTTTTTTTTAGAGAGGAGTTATGCAAAATGTACAAAATATATTAAGTGCGTGAAGAAGATACACTAAGCTCTTCTTATAAAAAGAAATAGGAAGACTGAAATACTATCCCTTAGATCCTGCTCCATCGATGTGAACCTCAGTTATTTCCACTGGCTTTTATTGTCCCCTCAAACCCCCACCACCACTCCAGGAAGAGGCCGTAAGATGTGGGGTCGGTAGCAATACCACCACTAGATCCTCAGCGACAGGAACAAATACAAACCTCACAGGTCCCCTCTAATGTCCTCTCCGGGGATTTCTCCAAGGCCTGAGACTGGGAACCGGTACAGTGCAGAACACCCGTGCTGAGCATGGTCCTAGCACTGCTGGAGAATATAACTGTGCAGAACCAACTGCTTAGATGCAATGCATATTTAAAATTGTTTTTTAAATTCCATCTAAAAACCAACCCATACCACTTACGCATGAACAAAAACTTAACCAGCTATATCTTTGCTTATTGCACATTATCTGCTTGCTCCACTGGAAGTGAAGATCCAGGTGAACAAGGGTTTTATCTGTGTTTAAAAGAGTGAGTGAGTGAGTGAGTGAGTGAGTGAATGAATGAATGAAATCTTCTCCCAAATAGTAGAGTCATTATAAAATTGCAGATGGCTTTTACTTCACACTCATGACAGGAGGCAAGAGGACTCACCGCATGGTATTAACTATACATGTTCATGCAGCCGTTCTCTGCCGAGCCTCTCCTGCCTGCCCCTGCCCCCTTTCCAGCTTCCCTCCCATCATGCCCCCTGGCTCCCCACTGAACTGCCTGTGGTTCAGTTCCCAGTACATTCCACGCTCTCTTCTGTCTCAGAGCCTCTGCCCAGCACACGCCTCTCCACCCCCAACTCTCTGATTCCTTCAGGAAGGCCTCCTTGATCACCGCTCCACTAGGTACAGTGCCTATATATATAAATATTTTAAATATATTTTATTGATTTTTTACAGAGAGGAAGGGAGAGGGATAGAGAGTTAGAAACATCGATGAGAGAGAAACATCGATCAGCTGCCTCCCACCAGCCCCCCACTGGGGATGTGCCCACAACCTAGAATTGAACCTGGGACCCTTCAGTCTGCAGGCTCTATCCACGGAGCCAAACCGGTTTTGGCAACAGTGCCTATATTTTATCGTCTCACCATTTCTCGCGTTTGGTGTGGTTTTCATCAGAGCACTTACTTACCGCCTTTGTAAAATATAATTTGTGTAGTTATTTTATTAATGTCCCCCCCTACCCCCCACCCCCCGCGCCCTCATGCCACTCAGCTGTAGGCAGAAGAAGCCATGCCGGCCTCACTTCCCATTAACATCCCCTCACCTAGCACCGTGCCTGTCAGGTAGCAAGCACTCAGCCACTATTTATTGGATGAATAAATGAATTATTTTTCTAGTAGTATAATCTGCTCCCAAAGAGATGAGTCCATGTTCTACTGTATCATTCTTCTTTGCACTCAATTTGGGGGCTTATAATTGATACTTTTTGGTTCACTGAAATCATCGTTCTCTGAAGTCTATGACACTAAAGGAGCTTGCTGCAACATGGCTGAAAAATCAACGGCTTTTTGTTCTTTGTCTACATAGTAATAAACAAGTAGTGTGAGCCGAAACCGGTTTGGCTCAGTGGATAGAGCGTCAGCCTGCAGACTGAAAGGCCCCAGGTTTGATTCCAGTCAAGGGCACATACCTTGGTTTCGGATACATCCCCAGTGGAGAGTAGCACGAGGCAACTGATTGATGTTTCTCTCTCATTGATGTTTCTAACTCTCTATCTCTCTCCCTCTCTGTGAAAAAATCAATAAAATATATTTTAAAAAAATAAAGTAGTGTGCTTCCTCCACCCCCAACCCCTTTCCCCCATCTCCTGCTTAATTTATTAGCTCTTTGGGCATTAAGAACATAACTGGATGGAAAATGGTGGTCAGGAAATCAATGGTTTGGATAATGAGTATTTGTTTCTATGTCTGCACTTGAAAACACCTGGGAGCGTACTTTAATTACCCTCTAGATATTTGATGTCTTCTGCCCTCAGCCTCTGAAATAATCTCTTCCCATTACTGTCCCCTCATGAAAGATATTCTGTTGACAAAATAGGTGTGTTTTTTTTTAATATATTTTTTTTATTGATTTCTAACAGAGAGGAAGAGAGGGGGACAGAGAGCCAGAAACATCGATGAGAGAGACATCAATCAGCCGCCTCCTGCACGCCCCCCACTGGGGACGTGTCCGCAACCAAAATTACTGCCCTTGATCAGAATCGAACCCGGGATCCTCAGTCCGAAGGCCGATGCTCTATCCACTGAGCCAAACTGGTTTTGGCAAAATAGGTGTTTTTGACAGAGGGGATTTTATGGGACATTGAAAAAGGATAGTGAACTTGGAGGCTAAGAGCAAACAGACAGTATTCTGTTTAAGGGGAAGAGCGAGGAAGAGGCCTTCAGTGCAGAGAACTGCAGAAAAGAGGATTCCGTGTCATGTCACGTCACTAAGAAGCTAGTCACTCAGGACGCCTTGGGGAGGCGTAGGGAATTCCTGGGGACCCAGACGAAAGGATTCTAGCCGAAGGGAGCTAAAGAAAGACATCTAAGCTGCCAGAAATGGGAAATAACTGTAAACCTGGAATTTATTTAGGTACTTCACTTTAAAGTAGTTCCCTTGCCTTTATCTTCCCCAGGATCTCTGTCGCTGGGCCATGTTTATGCGAGTGTGTGGATAAAACACTCGCATAGACAAGGTTCTAGAACTCCCCGGGAGTGGGGGGCGTGTCTGCCAACCCAGGCCATCCCCGTGGAGGGCCCCTCGAAGAGGTTCAGCCTCTTTAAAGAGGTCGCCCTGCCCGCTGCCTTGTTCACTGCTTTCCCGGAGCTTTTCTGTCCATTTCTCATCCCCATCGTCCTCCTGGGGGGCTGGCAGATGCCTCAACCCTGCAGCACGAGCTGCTGCAGCCTCTCCTTGTCCCACATACACCAGGGATGAAGGAGAGCTTATTGGGGGCTCACTGGAGAAGGGGGTCGGTCTCCAGTGAGGAATCTCCAGTCTGTGACATCACAGACGCAGAGGAGAGACCTGGATGCCTGAGGAGGAGCAGCAAGGCCCGGAGCAGACGCTGATTCTCTCACCGCCAGGTCCCAGGAAAGGTTCTGAGGCTGAATCATCCTCATGCTCTACTGTCTCCCGGCATTTCTTTATTCTTCTCCAGTGGGATGTAGGAAAGACCCAAGGAACTAAGGCAACGCCTACTATCATATCTAGGTTTATGCTCCCCATACACACAAACCTGGAATTACAACCAGAGAATTACAAGAAGAAACAGCCACTCCAGCTGCCGGATCCCTCCCCGCTGAATGTACAGTTCTCTCTGGCTCCCAGGAGACCTGCCTTGGGGTTGAGACTTACTCCTCAGTGTCACGAGGAGAGAGAAAACAACAATGGAAGTTTAGATGTTGCTTAGCATGCCTTCAGCTATTTCTTTCTTTTTTTTAAAAAATATATTTTTATTGATTTTTTACAGAGAGGAAGGGGGAGAGATAGAAAGTCAGAAACATCAATGAGAGAGAGACATCGATCAGCTGCCTCCTGCACACCCCACTGTGGAGATGTGCCCGCAAGCAAGGTACATGCCCCCGACCGGAATCGAACCTGGGACCTTTCAGTCCGCAAGCCGACGCTCTATCCACTGAGCCAAACCAGTCTCAGCTTCAGCTATTTCTTGACTCTCTGTCCCAGAGATGACATGAAGAGGACTGGCGTACCAAATATGGAATAAAGACTCTGTGCTTTCACTTTCTGGGGTCCTTCAGACCAGCCATGTTGCTCCCCTAATATATAAGAATAAAAGCGTCATATGCTAATTAGACCAGACCGCTGAACGACCTTCCGGAAGACCTTCTAGATGAAGCCAGGGCTGCGAGGGCTGGGCCTCCGGTACTTAATAAACCAGGAGCTTGATGGGGAGACAGGAAGTGGGCCGCGTCAAGTGCATGTATACCTTTCATTTACATCAATGTCTCTCCCTCCCCTCTCCTAGCAGCAAAACACAAAATGAGGTTTGGTTCTTGCCCACATTTCCTTTACTTTTGTCATTTGCTCCTCCTATAAAACTATTGGGCCAAGTAAAGATTCGATTACTGTTCATGCCTCCTTTTTATTAAATATATTTTATTGATTTTTTACAGAGAGGAAGGGAGAGGGATAGAGAGTTAGAAATATCGATGAGAGAGAGACATCGATCAGCCACCTCCTGCACGCTCCCCACTGGGGATGTGCCTGCAACCAAGGTACATGCCCTTGACCGGAATCGAACCTGGGACCTTGCAGTCCGCAGGCTGACCCTCTATCCACTGAGCCAAACCGGTTTCAGCCATGCCTCCTTTAAAGACAGCCACAAAACATGCGACCAGGGCCTAAGCCAGACTACCTGGCTTACAAAGCTTGGCCTGTTCGCATCGGCGGCCACGAGCGTATTTTGAAAAATATCCACAAAATTCATCTACCAGATTTCCCTCTCTGAAAAGCCAATTTCCTAAATATTCAATGAGCTGGCTGCTGAGACCCACATCCACACATTAGGAAGGTAATAATGTTCTCGTCTTAACAGGAAATTTGCCATTGTGGTCGCTGCTTTCCTAATTGGACCAGAGTAGAATTTCAGAAGAATCTTTCCTGAATGAGAAAACAGCCCACCTGCCTGCTGCCCAGGATCCTCGTACATGTCCCCGGCCCACTCAGCGCCCTGGGAAAGGAGGGAGGGGTCTGTGCAGAGGGCCTTTTTATTTCCCCAGGAAGCAAGACAGGTTTTTACTTCATTATCAGCTATCCTGTTTTGTTTCTCGGTAAATTTCTTACACTTCCATAACGTTTCCATGTAACCAGAGTCGCCATAGAAGAGAAGGGAATTTAAAAAATAAAAATAAAATTAGAATGGGTACAGTTTTCTTTCCAGTAATATAAATTTATCAAGAGTTTAAAAATGGAAGTGTATACCTCAAGACGCAGCTTTACCGACACACATATAAGTTAGCATCTTCCTTTTGCCAAACACCAGAACATATAAACACACAGCAACCCAGCTAGGACGCAATAACTTGGCCTTCTGAATCTTAATGGGCACAGCTGAAATGCACTACTTATAACGCTACCACTCCCCCTCCCATCAATGTTTTCTGCATTCTTATCTTAACCTTTTTTCAGAGGTTAAAACAGTAACTCACAGTGCGCAGCCTCGCAGAGCCTGGGTCCCGTGTCCTCCTGGGTTCGCGGCTGAGCCTATGACCGGCAGCTCGGTGGCCCTGCAACCCAGATTGCGCATAATTAGCGAGTGTCACTTGCAGGCCTCTGACAGCTCGGCGGAGCAGTTTCTGTAAGGCTGTTACTTTTCATTCTTCTGAAGCTGCCTTTGCAAACAGGAAACAGGAAACACACCTACAAGAACACTGACATAGTTCAGCCTCATGGGTCTTTGTAGCTCCAAGTACTCAGGGGCGAGTCTTGTATCACGGGAGGGGGGTGGGTGGTAGGTACAGTCCCCAAAAGAGTAGGACTCAGGTCCTGGCATTTCACAGTCTAAAGTCCTTGGGACAGATGCTGTTGAGGCAACTTTTAATGGGGAGAAACAAGCATTCAGGCCTATGGCTTTAATCCTGGAAGGATTATAAACTTTAGAACAAATTCATCTCTATATATAAAAGCCTAAGCGGACCTTACAACCAAACGACCGGAACAACTGGTTGGCCAGTTGCTATGATGTGCACTGACCACTAGGAGGCAGATGCTCAATGCAGGAGCTGGCCCCTGGTGGTCAGTGTGCTCCCACAGCCAACCTCCCATGGCCAGCCAACCTCCCATAGCACCTCCCCCTGACTGGCCGGCCAACCTCCCACCATCCTTCCCCCTGCCGGTTGCCCTTGTAGATCCCCCACCCCTCTCTCATAGCTTGCTGCCCCACCCTCCTGATGATCCATGATCTTGTCATTACATAGTTGGTTGTTACACTGCACGGCATAACTACCATTTGCATATTACATCTTATTATATAGGATGTTATTTTTAATATATGCATCATTAAAATAGTAAGTAACAGGTTAAAATAATATCTACTCTAATAAAAGAGAAACATGCAAATTAACCATCATACACTCACCAGCCAATCAGAGCGAGTATGCAAATTAACCCAACAAAGATGGTTGTCAATTTGCATATGCAGGCACGAGTGAAGACCAAAGATAGGATACAAGGAAGAGGGAGAGAAAGCAGAGAGTGGAAAGCGTAGGAGGGTAAGTGCGAGACGCAGCGGTGGAGGGAGGGAAGCCAGCCTCAATGGGCTTCTCTTCCTTCTCTGCTTCTCTCAGGCCACAGGAAGCCCTATTCTTGCAGGAACAGGCTGGAGGAAGCCCTATTCTTGCAGGAATCTTCCTGCAATGGCTCTAGTATATATATATTTTCCCTGCAATATAGATAGAAACTATCCTTCAGCCATCTTTTGGATGTAAATCACAGAAGACCCAACTCAAACGCACTCATACAAATAAGTAACAAAACAATTATTTTGGTTCTTTGAACTGTGGTGGGGGAAACCAGAGTTCATCCTATCATTTGAGTCTCTGCCATTCTCCAGGCACAGGTGTTCCTGTAGATTGACTTGAACTTCCGGCTGCCCCCCCTCATGGTACAAAACCAATAGCGGCAGTAGTTGAAGACCACACATCCGTTTTCCAAGGGGGTAGGGTGAGCATGCTGGCTGCTCCAGTCCTGACTGAGGTCACTCAGATTGTCCCTGGCTGAACCTGTCACCATACTTTGCTGAATGACTTTAAATTAAGTTTGGTTTGCTGAAACCAGTTTGGCTCAGTGGATAGAGTGTCGGCCTGCAAACTGAAGGGTCCCGGGTTCGATTCTGGTCGGGGGCATGTGCCTTGATTGCGGGCACATCCCCGGTGGGGAGGGGCATGCAGGAGGCAGCTGACAGATGTCTCTCTCTCATTGATGTTTCTGACTCTCTATTCCTCTCTGTAAAAACATCAATAAAATATATATTTTTAAAAAAATTAAGTTCGGTTTATCTCCTGGAAGTGAGGGGAGAATCATTCCAAAGAAAAATCACAGGGAAAGACATTCCAGATACTGTGAGGAAGGGAAAAGAGGGCAGGGGAGACTGGGGAGAAAATCAACAGATGTCCACCACAACAATGTTCAGCAAGAGTCTGAATCTGAAGATTGGTGTTGGTGTGTGTGTGTGTGTGTGTGTGTGTGTGTATCCAGGACAACACTAGCTCTGGGGTTATTTGAAGATGTCTGAAAGACAATGAATGAGCTGAGGTTCACGAGATATTGGTTACGCAAGTCTGTACATTTAGTCAAACTTCCTACTAACACTGGATTTGCCCCCTTGGAAAACAGTTCAGAATACGTCCACCCTGTGTCTGAAATATATTCCCAAGTGTGATAAAGTGGCCTTGCATTTGACCTTCCATTTTGTTATCCGCCACCACCGGAGATCTATTTACAGCAATTCCTTTTACCCAGGACAGCATGTCTGGCTCTCCAGAAAAAATGACCAGGCATACCAAAAGGCGAAAAACACAATTTGAAGAGACAGAGCAAGCGTAGACCATACATGGCAGGGAAGCTGGAATGAAAAGACAACAGAACTCCCATGAAGGCTAGGGGAATTTACCGAGCCAAAAATCAATGAGGAGTCATCGCCAAAAATCAATTCCAGAGGGATTAAGGACTTAGTTGTGAAAAGCAGAAGGTTAAAACTTGAAGAAGAAAATATGAAACAACTTTTTTTTTTTGACCTCCAAATGGGAAAGGAATTCTTAAGGCCCAGAAGTGTTAATCATAAAAGGAAAGAGCAATAAATTTTATTACGGTAACATTCAGATCTGTTACAAACGTGCAATAAAGAGAACAAAAGATATGGCAATATCTGAGACGGGTTTGCAACATGCAAAATCAACAGAAGAGCAATATTCAGATTATATAAAGAAATGTTACAAATCATTAGGAAAAAGACAAGACAATAAAAAGTGAGCAACAGATGTGACACATTGTCACTGAGGAGAAAAATAGAAATGGTGGATGAGCATATTGAAATATGAACAACCACATTTGTAATCAAGAAAGTGCAAATTAATTTGATAGTGGGGGGAGTCTAAATTGATGTAAACACTTGGGAACAACTTAACCTTCTTTTATGAATCTTACCAAGTTTAATGTTTCCATATCCTCCAATGGAACACATCTACTCCTACCTCTGTTCTCTAGAGAAACTCTTGTATGTTTGCACAGGGAGATATGCACCAAGTGTTTATAACAGCTTTATTCAAAACAGCAAAAAGCGATATTTAGCACAAATGTCCACCAACAGGAGAGCAAATAAATTGAGTCATATACAAACAATGAAATATTCGACAACAGGGGAAATAAGTGAGTTATAGCTGCATGCAACAACTTAGGTAAAACTTAGGAAAATAATGAATGAAAAAAAGCAAGTATCAGGTAATTACATGTAAATGATAACATTTTTTTGTAATACATAAAGCTCAAGAGCAGCAAAAGCTAAGAATAGTTTTGTTTCAGTAAACCCACAGGGAATACATTTTTTTTACAGTTCCATAATCATTTTGTCACATGTGAAGATTCACGTGGCCACCACTATAATCAACATCCAGTACTGTTCCTCACCACGCAAAACTACTATTTTATAGTCACACCCATCCCCTCTGCCTCCACCGCTCATCCCCGAAAACCACATTACTGTTCTCCATCTTCACAATTCTGTCATTTCTGGAATGTTTATCAATTGTTTACCATATGTGATCTTTTGATATTGGTGGGGGTTCTTTTGTGTTTTTTGTTTTGCTTTGTTTTTACTCAGCATAACGCTCTTGAGATCCATCAGAGTTGTTTTGTCCCTCAATTTTATTGCTGAATAGTATTCCAAGGTTTGAATGTACTGCAGTTTGTTTGATCACTCTTTGTAGGACTTTTTAGTTGTTTTGGGGCTATTTATATATATAAAAGTCAAGTGTCTTGACTGTTCAACCATTTGACCAGTCGCTATGATGCACACTGAACACCAGGGGGCAGACCAGTAGGTTAGTTAGCTGCTGGGGTCTGGCCAATCAGGATTGGGTGAATGGGCTGGACATGCCCCACCCCTGCCTCTAAAATATTTCTTCTAATTAATTTCCTTTCAATGTGCACAAATCTGTGCACCAGGCCCCTAGTTACAAATAAAGCTTCTAGGAGAAATTGCATATCGGCTTTTGTGGGGGTGTAGTTTCTTATTTCTCTGGGATAAATCACAGGAGAATGATTCCTGAGCTGTATTTTAAAACTGCCCAAATACTGCCCAGAGTGGCTGTACCATTGTAACCAGCAAAGTATGAGAGATTTGGTTTTTCTGCATTCTTATCAGCATATGACATTATTGCTATTTTTAATTTTAGTTGTTCTAATGGATATGTAGAGAGAGAGATAGCTCATCTTGATCTTCATTTGCATTTTTCTAATGGCTTGTGGTGTTAAATGTCTTTTCATGTGCTCATTTGACAGCTATATCCTTTTTCAGTAGAATGTCTCTCTTAATTATTTTGCTTGTTCTCAAGTAGAATTGTTTCTTTTTTTAACTGTTGAGTTTTAGGTTCTTTACACAGTGTAGCTATGAGTCCTTTGTCAGGTATGTGCTTTGCAAATATGTTCCATCAGTCTATAACTTATATTTTCATCCTCTTCACAGATTTCCTTCAGAGAGCAAATATTTTTAATTTGGAACAAGTCCGATTTATTTATTTTTCCTTGTAGAGGTCATGCCTTGGTATTATGTTTTAAGAACTCTTCATGCAGCCACAGGTCCTGAATATTTTCTCCTCAAAGTTTTAATAGTTTTCTGTTTTATATCTAAATCTACAGTCCATTTGGAGTTGTGTAAGGTATTTTTTGTTTGTTTGATTTTGCCTATGGTTACCCAATTATTTCAGCACCTTTTGCTGGGGGGAAAAACGTCTTTCCTCCATTGAATTGCTTTTAGCTAATTGACCAATATCAGTTGACTAACTTATATGCAGCTATTTCCAGTTTCTCTGTTTAGTTCCATTGATCTTTTATCTATCCCTCTGCTAATTTCATACAGTCTTGATTATTGTAGCCTCATAGTATATCTTTAAATCAGGTAGAGTGATTCCTCCCAGTTTTTCTTCTTTTTAACTATTGTGTTAGATATTCTAGCTTCTTCCCTTTTCATATAAATTTTTACAATAATCTTGTCTAGAACTATAAAATTCTCTGCTGGGATGTTTTTTTTTAAAAATTACATTAAACCTGAATATCAATTTGGGGAGAAGTGAGGTCTTTACTATATTGAATCTTCCAATTTATGAACATAGTATGTCTTCCCACTTATCTAGATATTCTTTGATTCATTTCATAGGCACTTTATCATTTTCAACATACAAATCTGTATATGTTTTGCTAGATTTACACATAAGTATTTCATATTTTGTGCAATTATAAGTGACAGTTATTTCAGAGAGAAAGGGAGAGGGAGAGAGAGATAGACAGAAACATCAATGATGACAGAGAATCATTGATCAAATGCCTCCTGCATGCCCTGTATTGTGGATCTAGCCCACTACCCTGGCATGTGCCATTGACCAGAATCAAACTTGGGACCCTTCTGTCTACAGGCTGATGCTCTATTCACTGAGCCTAACTGGGTAATAGGCTGTATTTCAATATCCATGTGTACATTGCTAGTATATAGAAATACGTAGATTTTTCCCATGTTCATTTTATATTTTGCAACCTAGCTGAACTCACCTATCAGTTCTAGGAAAGTGTTTTGTTTTTTTGTAAATTCCATTGGATTTTTCTAGTAGATCGTCACGTCACTGTGAAGAAGAGCAGTTTTATTTCTTCCTTCCTGATCAAAATGCCTTCTATTTTCTCTTTTTACTTTACTGCACTCTGTAGAATCTCCAGTACTATGCTGAGTACAAGTGGTGAGAGAGGACAGCCTTGCCTTGCTCCTGATCTTATGAGACAATGATTCACTTTTTCATTCTAAAGTATGCTGACAGATGCAAGTGTTTTGTACATATTCTTTATCAATTTTAGGACGTTTCTATTTCTGGTTTTCTGAGAGTTTTTCTTTTTAATCATGAATGTTTCTGCTTTAATTCGTGCGATTGCAATTTTTTAGTCTTGTTTATATGGTGGATTATACTGATTGCTTTTCATAGTGAGCGAGCTTTGAATCGCTAGAATAAATCTCATTTTGTTATGGTACATAATTATTTGTATGTATTCCCGAATGTTTTGTTAAGGAATTTTGCATCTCTCTTCATGGGAATCATTAGTCTCTAGTTATCTCACATTGTACTGTCTTTTTCTTGTTTTGGTGTAAAAAGAGCTTTATAAAATGAATTGGGAAGTGTTCTATCCCCTTCTATTTTCTGGGAGAGATTTATAAGATTAATGTTAATTCTTTAAATATTTGGTAGAATTTTCCAATGAAACTCTCTGGGTCTGCAAATTTCTCTTTGGAGAATTTCTAAATTATTAATTCAATTTTCTTAGTTATAAGGCTACCCTCCAAAAAATCTATTTTATATTGTATGGGTTGTGGCCTTTCATTTTGGGAAAGCATTGCATTTCATGTAAGTTGTGAAACTTTGTTGGGCAGAGTTGATTATAAGTATTCCCTTGTTATTTTCTTGATGTCTGCCAGCGTATAGTGATGTTGCATTTCTTATTCCATATATTGGTAATTTGTGTCTTCTTCTTTTTTTTGTCAGTGTTGCTGAAGGTTTATGAATTGTTGACCTTTCCAAAGAGCCAGTGTTTTGTTTGATCTTTTTTCTCTATTGCTTTGCTCTTTTCAATTTTATTGGTCTCTGATATTTATTATGTCTTCCTTATATTTGCTTTGTGTTCATTTTGCTCTTTTTCTCTTAGTTTCTTGAAAAACTAGTTTCTGGAGAAGAAAGCTTAGATTATTGACTTGAGACTTTTCCTCTTTTGTAATCTAAGTATTTAGTGTTAAAATTTTCTCTCAGTTTCAATTCTTTTAAATTTATTGAGGTTTGGCCCTCACTGAGTGTCTCAGTCGGTGGGAATGTCATTCCATACACCATAAGGCTGCAGATTCAATTCCTGGCCAGAGAACACACCTAGGTTTCCGGGGCACGAGTACAGGGGTAACTGATAAATGTTTCTTCTCTCTCTCTCTTCTCTTTTCTCTCCTCTCCTCTTTGTTCCTCTCCTTTCTTCCTCTCTCTCTCTCCCCTACACACACACACACACACACACACACACACACACACACACACACTTCATCTTTCTAAACATATCCTCAAGTGAAGAATTTTTTTAAAAATTGTGAGGTTTTGTTTTGGCATATCTTCCCAAAAAATGTATAGACACATTAGCAGCTGATAGCTCAATTTTGAAAATGAAATCTTTTTTTTTTATTTTGTCAAACGCTTTTTCTGCATCAATTGATATGACTATGAAATGTCTTTTGAAGAAAACTACCTTTTTCAACATGCTTGTATACATATTTTACGGTGCTTGAAAATACTGTCTTTTCTACTGTTGTTGGGTGGATTCTATAAATTAAATTAGATCAGGTTGATTGATAGTGTTATTGTGTTTCTGTACTTGTTGGTTTTCTGTCTAGTTGTTGTATTAATTATTGAGAGAGCTTTGTTGAAGTTTTCAGCTCTAATTGTGAATTAGTTTATTCCTTCAATTTTATCAGTTTTTGTTGCACATATTTTTCCCTGCTGTGTGGTACATATTTAGGATTTGTGTGCAACATATGTATATTTGGAATATCATTTCCATGGATTGAGCCTTTTGTCATTATATGATGACTTTCTATGGCCATGGTCATTTTCTTTGCTCTGAAGTCTTTATCAGACTTTAATTTAACCACTCCTGCTTACTTTTGACTAATGTTTATCTTTTTCCATATTTTTACTTTCACTCTCCTATCCTATCTAATTAAAGGGTAATATGCAAATTGACCATCACTCCAATACAAGATAGCTTCCCCCATGTGGACACAAGATGGCCACCACAAGATGGCCAGCAGGGGAAGGCAGTTAGGAGGGACCAGGCCTACAAGGGAGGGCAGTTGTGGGTGACCAGGCCTGCAGGGAAGGGCAGTTAGGAGTGACCAGGGCCTCAGGGGAGGGGGTTAGGGGCAATCAGACTGGCAGGGAAGCAGTTAGGCATCAATCAGGCTGGCAGGGGAGTGGTTAGGGGTGATCAGGCTGGCAGGAAGAAGCAGTTAGGGGCAATCAGGAACGCAGGCAGGTGAGCAGTTGGGAGCCAGCAGTCCTGGATCTGTACTGGGATCAGACCTAAATGGGCAGTTGGACATCCCTTGAGGGGTCCCAGATTGGAGAGGATGCAGGCTGGGCTGAGGGACATAGCCATCCGTACATGAATTTCATGCACTGGGCCTCTACTATTATTATATTTTAAGGTAGTTTTTTGTAAATAGCATGTGGTTGAATCAGTTTTTTAAATCCACTGTGCCAATCTCTGTTTTAGATTCTATAATCTTAGGCCATTTACACTTAATGTGATTGTTGATACATTTGGGCTGAAGCCTGACATTTTACTTTTTATTTCCTGCTTATTCTCTATTTTCTGTTTCTTTATTTTCATTTCCTAACCTCATTGAACAGTTTTTAGAATTCCATTTTTATTTGCTTAGTGTTTGTTATATCTCTTTGTATAACCTTTTTAATGTTTGCTTTCCATATTACGTTAAATATACATAACTTAAAAGAGTGTATTGTTGTTGATATTATACCACCTAAAATAAAATCTTTATCTCACTTTTTAGATCCCTTTACTCTCACTCATTTATAATTTTCTTAAATATTTTCTCTGCATATATTGACGGTCACATCAGACACTTAAATTTTTGCTGCAATTGTCACACATAATTTAGAAAACAGGAGAAGGAAAGTTTATTGTGTTTATTCCCACTTTTTTAGTCTTTGTACTATTCATTCCTCCTCCTGGAGTCCCAAGATTCGCTCTTTTAACACTTGTTTGATTAGAGAACTTACTTCAGATATTTCTTTAACATAAGTCCGCTGGTGACACATTTCTTGGTTTCCTTCCGCTGAAAATGTCATGTTTTTCTTTCTCTTTCTGAAAGGTATTTTCGCCGGATTTAGGATTCTGGATTGACAGTTCCTTTTTTCGGCATTTAGAAAAGATTCTGCCACTTCCTCTGGCTTCCATGCTTTCTGATGAGAAATCCATTCTCATTCTAATGGTTTACCCGAATAGATAAGGTCTCGCTTTTCTCTCGTTACTTTCAAGATCTTTTCTTTAGTTTATAGAATTTGACTATTATGTGTCTTAGTGTGGATGTCTTTGGGTTAATCCTGTTTGGGTTTTCACTCAACTTCTTGACCCTATACGTCTGTCAAATTTGTTAAATTTGAAAAACTTTCAGCCGTTGTTTCTTCAAAATTGTTTTAGCCTCGTTCTCTCTATCTCTCTCTCTTTCCCCTTCTAAGATGTTGATGATACACATTCTAGACAATTTTTATATCCCCACAAGTCTCCTGAGGCCCTGTTCTTTTAATATCTTCCCATTTTCAGTTTATTTTCTCTGTTGTTTGAATTGGGCCATTTCTATTATTTTATCCACAAGGTCACGGATTCTTTTCTCTCTTCCCTCCATGGGTTGAGCCCCTTCATTGACATGTCCTTTATTTCATTGCCTGCATTTCTCCATTTCTAGGAAACGGAGAAAGATAATAAACCTTAAAAAGAACACGAGTATCAAGCCAAAACTTTTTTTAAGATCCAAAAAGAAACAACTCACCCTAGCTGATTTGGCTCAGTGGATAGAGGGTCAGCCTGCGGACTGCAGGGTCCTGGGTTTAATTCCGGTCAAGGGCACATGCCCAGGCTATGGGCTCGATCCCCAGTAGGGGGCGCGCAGAAGGCAGCCAATTCATGATTCTCTCTCATCATTGATGTTTCTCTCTCTCTCCTTTCCTCTGTGAAATCAATAAAAACATCTTTTTTAAAAAAAGGAACAACTCTTTTGCTTCTGCATACACGGATACATTCACAAGCAGGCAAGGTGTGCGTGCAGCTACCGCCACTCAGTCTGGCCTGGCCTCCTTCCATTCAGCACCCCCTTGTCAGACCCTGTCCCTTGTCAGGCACTGCCTCCAGGGACAGGGCAGGCAGGGACAGGAAGCAGCAGCGTTTCAGCATTAAGCCCTAACTCACTGCGGGTGCTACCCAGCTTTCCTCCCCTGGCCTTTTCAACCCCACTCACTCCCTTACTTCAGCCCTTCCCTCTCCCAGACCCTGAGCTGTGCATGGATTTTTACTCTCTTCTCTCCTCTGCTCTCTGCTCCCTCTGGCTTTCCGCTTCTTTGCTTGGCACCCCCAACCGCTGTGCCCGCATGCTGACCTCCGGGCGTGTGTGGGTTCTCTAACGCAGCTCCTTGGCCTAACGAAGCACCCCGAGGCATTCTAAAGGGCTCACCTTCACCAAGGTGCCTCTTGCCCTCCACAGCCTATAGGACCCCGACCTTCCCTCTCTCCGAGCTGAGTGTGGGGTGATGGGTTTGCAAGGCCCGCCGCTTCCAGCTGTGTGTTCTACCTGCCCCTTCCATCCCCAGCCCGGCTCACAGAGGCAGGAAGAGCCGTGGGTGGGAGCACACATCATCGCGGAGAAGCTGGGTAAATACTAACAGCGAGGACTAAAAATAACTCCGCAGAAGGAGTCTCCTTTCAGGAATTGCATCTGAGTCTTTGTGTTGGGGGCGAGGAGGAGGGAGAGAGAGATGGGGGGGACTGTGGAGAAGGGGCAGCGTGTGCTCATGTTCTCTGGAGGTGGAGGCACTCAGAGCTTCCCCAGGTGGAGGGTCCCTCCCTGCCTCCCCCTCCCCCAAATAACTCTTTCCCAGGCTTCTGCTGCTGGGCAAACGGCCCCCTCCCCGTGCTGCAAAGGAGACAAAGCGGCTCAGAGACTGCAGGCTGCTTTGCTCCTCACCCTCTCCCTCTCCCTCTGCAGAACGGTCCTCTGACCGGAGCCCCTGAGAGCCAGAGCGGAGGGTGGCTGGGACCAGCGTGTGTCACCTGCACCTCTCTGTGAGGCCCCGGGCTGTGGGTGTGATAGAGCAGAGCCATCAACGCCATGTGACACCTGTGGCATGGCACAGACAGGCACTCACCAGCTGGGGGTTCCACATGCCTCCCCCCCCAAATGCCGTCTGCTGGGCGCCCCAGCTGCCCCTCTCTAGGGTTGGAGACACAGATCCATGGCCCTGATCTTTCTGTAGCCTGAGTCTCCCGCCTGAACAAAATGGAGGCAAGTGAGTCGGTTCGATGACGCTTCTGTCATTTTCTCTTCCCCGGGGAGCAATTCAATTATGTGATGAATCCGTGCGGATCACGAAAGCTGGAGGAAGGCACAACAGAGGGATCCGAGGGTTCCCCCGTGGACGGGCGACAGGCAGCCTCTGAGCTCTGGCCAGATCAGGCCTGGCCATCAGCAAACGGAGTGTTTTGAGTCTGAGTCTTCTCCTCCTCCTGCTCCTCCAACGCCCCCTCCATAGATGCACTCACACTATCATGGTCAGACAGCACGTGAAAAATAAGAAGCCTGCCGAGACCGGTGTGGCTCAGTGGATAGAGTGTCAGCCTGTGGACTGAAGGGTCCCAGGTTCGATTCCGGTCAAAGGGATGTACCCTGGTTTCGGGCACATTCCCAATGGGGGGCGTGCAGGAGGCAGCTGATTGATGTTTCTCTCTCATCAATGTTTCTAACTCTCTCCCTTCCTCTCTGTAAAAAAATCAATAAAAAATATTTTTTAAAAAATAAATAAAAGCCTTCTTTGCTCTCCCTACTGTGAAAGCTTCCACATCTTTATCTCCCCCATCTCCCCCTCCCCCACTTTTTTCCTTCCTTCCTTAGAGGCGGGGGGAACATCTTCCAGGCAAAGGTTAAGGCCTCTGTGTATGTCCCGATTCTCCCTCCCATCACCCATAGCTCCTTCCCTCCCCTGTCCCCATGGCTCCTTTACATCTTCAGGATGCCACTTCTCTGGCTCCCTTTCCAAAGCTGGGAAATGGGTTTGGTCTCTCCAGTCTTGCAAACCTGCCTTCTGTTTTGTCCCCTTTACCATCCCATCTCTCCTCTTCTCTTCTCCATCATACTTCCTGAGAGTCTACACTAATTATTTCCACCTCCCTTACCTTATTCACTCCTTAACCCGTGGGAACCAGACCTCTAATCTGCTTTCTCCAAGGTCCCTCATGACTCCCAGGTTGCCAGATGCAATGACCTTGACCTTTCTGCTCGGCCCTCCTGACACCCACTCTGCCCTTTGATTCCATCATTAAAACTATTGGAATTAAAGCCACTGCTGCTCAACACCCCCAACCTTTCGGGGTCCCTTGCTTCGAGAGCTAAGGAACTATTTCCAACTTCCAGTTCCCACTTGTCCCAGGTACCACCATGATTTTGTGATCAGGAGGTGCATCACCTGAACACAAGGCCCAGAAGGGACCATTCAGATGGAAGAAAAGATCACACAAAGGGAGGACAGGAGGCAGGAGCTGGGCAAGGGAGGGGAGGGTGGGGGGAAGATGAGCATTGGGATAGGAGGCATTAGGACACCATTTCCAAGCCAGCGCTGGAGAAACATGGCTAGCACTCCCCTTTGTTGCTTTATGTTTTGTTTTGTTTTTATATTTTATTTTTAGATTCCACATTGCAACTCGTGTCTGTGTGTGTGTGTGTGTGTGTGTCCACCCAGGATATTTTTCCATTGATTTTTTAGAGGGAGCGGAAGGGAGGGGGAGATTGAGAGAGAGAGAGAAAGAGAGACATCAATTGTTTGCCTTTCTCATGTACCCCGACCAGAGCCGGGGATCGAACCTGCAACCAAGGCACTTGCCCTTGACTGGAAATGAACCTAGGACCCTTCAGTCCAGGAGCCAATGCTCCATCCACTTCTGGAGGAGCACAGCAAGCACGCCCCTTTGGAAAATAATCACATTATTTGGAAAACAATCATGTGACTCTAGGCAACTTCCAAGGAGGCCTCAGCTCATATGAGAAACCACGCCTGGTGTTATATCTCTGTCATGAGATGCACAGCAGGCACTTTCAAGCACTGAATACACTTGAACGTGCAGTTTCACAGCTGGTCACAAGTTCATAAGTGCTCCGTGCTGCTTTCACTGTGAAGATGCATGCCACGCTGGGATCCCACAGCCTGCGAGGCTTCGCCATCTTCAAAACACTGTACATGCATGCCTGCACGTGGTCTCTGTGGCCCCCAGCTCAAAGACTCTCCCGGCAATTTTAACCACACAAACTAGAAACCACCCCAGGCAGAGTGTGAGAGGCCCGTCCTGGAAACAGCAGGATGGCAAGTATAAACAAGAATAGAAAGGAAACATGCAGCCTTTTATATTTTGTTTTATTATTATTATTTAATATTTTTATGGATTTCAGAAAGGAAGGGAGAGGGAGAAAGAGATTGAAACATTGAACGGCTGCCTCCTGCACACCCAACACTGGGGATCAAGCCTGCAACCGGGTCATGTGCTGTGACCGGGAATTGAACCGTGACTCCTGGTTTATAGGTCAATGCTCAACCACTGCGCCATGCCAGCTGGGCATGAAGCCTTTTTTAGATCATTGCTTTGGAGAAGGCCAATACGATGGGAACACATTCATCTCTGAACATCCTGGAACAGCAGCCGCTCAGAAAAGTGTGAAATCACGGGCCAAGTGGATTTGCAGTGAGCCATTCCAGGCCAGCTCACCCCTTTCATCAGCAGGCTGGATGTTACAGACTTCTCTTCCAGTGTTGTATAGTTGGGGTTTTTAATTTGTTTATCCTTTCATGCACCACAGCCAGTATTTTCAAAGCTGTTGCAACTTTCCTAAGTCACGTCTTTTTTTTTCGCTCTGTGACCCCACAAACAATGCTGCTGCAGAGAACCACAACCACAATACCTTCATCTTTCATTGGATTGAATCATGTTCTTTTTTAAAAAAATATATTTTATTGATTTTTACAGAGAGGAAGGGAGAGGGATAGAGAGTTAGAAACATCGATGAGAGAGAGAGAGAGAGACATCGATCAGCCACCTCCTGCACGACCCTACTGGGGATGTGCCCACAACCAAGATACCGGAATCGAACCTGAGACCTTTCAGTCCGCAGGCCGACGCTCTATCCACTGAGCCAAACTGGTTTCGGCTGAATCATGTTCCTGAACGGGAACAATGTGTCCATATATTTGTACTGAGTCTTTGTCAATCCTTTACAGGATCACTTGTGATGTTAGAAGATGGAATGCAGCAAATCCCAGCCTCTTTCACTCTTTCAATCAGCCTACCAGTAATGAAGCACGGAGCATGGACCCTCCACAGTGGTCTGGGATAATAGGAATGGACTGCAGATCCTGGCTTCGAGGACTACACAGTCCACGCGGAAGAGAGAGACTTGGAAACAGTTATGAGAACGGGTGAAGCCACCTTTACCCCCTGCCCTATGGTGAGAATGTGCAAGCAGGCTGCTTCCACACCAACAATGCTTCCGCAGGGCATGTGCTCAGGGGGTTAGGTACCCGTGACTAAGCCAGCACAGACATGGGGCATCACGCATGCTCTCCGATGAGGTGAGGAAGTCCGCTTCTGGCAAGGTCTCCTGTATCCCTGTCCATCTCCATCACCGCCTTGCTCTATGGAACTGCTCTCAGCCTCAGACCTCCAACTGCCTTGCTTGAATTTATAATCCTTCCTAGCTCTCCTTGTTATTATTAATGGCATCCCTGTCATATATGCTTACGATGTGCCAAGAACGGTCCATGCTTTAGTTTAGTGGTCGGCGAACGCATTAGTCAACAGAGCCAAATATCAACAGTATCGCGATTGAAATTTCTTTGGAGAGCCAAAAAAACTTCTGCGCGTAAGCCACGAAGTTTCAATCACAGGCAACCAATTGATGTCTCTCTCTCTTCCAGTGTTGTATGGTTTTTCAAAAAAAAAAAAAAACACAAAAAACACAAATTAAAAAGTTTAATCACATTTTATGTGCGCGTCCACACATGGTATTTTGTGGAAGAGCCACAGTTTACCAACCACTGCGCTACTTCATTGAATTTTTAGAACAAACTTGAAACGGGCTTTTGCTATCCTGATATTATAAATGAAGAAAAGGAGCCTCAAAAAAAAACAAAACATTAGAAATGTGTGCACGGCCACACAGCTGGTAAGTAGGAAAACTGAGACTGGCACCCCGGATGTGTGGTAAGAAAGGTTCTTGCACAGTGCATTAGTCCACCTCTGTAGACACATGTAGGTGATCCGCACTGTAAGCATTCTTCTCATAACCTGCAGGCAGCGGGGACTGTGAGCAAGCAGAGTAGGCATCACCAGTGTGGTGCGATTTAAGAAAGGCAGGACAAGAATGGGTTAAACATATGTCCATCCCTGCCTGTCACGGTGCATGGAATTTCTTTACTGGGGGTGCAATACTTGGGGGTATTTCTGGTTGTCAGGGTGCTCCATTAGAACACGACTGCCCTGGGAGGAGTCAGCCTCAGCTGAGACCTCTGCGAGGGCCAGGACCTTAGAGAATCTGGGAATGGGCAGGAGGCCCGCCGAGGAGGGTAGGAGGTTCTGAAAACTGGAGGGAGCACTGTGATTGGCTGACCCCACCTCTGTGGCCCCCAGCTCGGGGCGAGGCAAAGGGAAGGTATGTAATTCTCTTGATGTGAGAGAACAGCTGTTTTGATCGGGTGTGCGAGTTGGAGGCATGGAGGGTGGGAGCAGGTGGGCAGCGAGTGCTGAGGGCCATACGCACTGTGAGGCCACGGAAGACGGAAGACAGAATCCTTGCCTTCCAAGAGCTTATAGCCTCTCTAGAGAAAGAAAATACAGTGGTACCTCGAGTTACGAGTTTAATTCGTTCCATAACCTTGAGGCGTGGGAAACTATGAGACGCTCGAGTCTCGGTAAACTGGTGGGTCGTGTGCAGCTGGCTGATCCGCGCGATGACTCCTATCTCAACTGTTGCTCGTATTTCAAAGCAAAAATCGCTTGCTCCACGGCTCGTATCTCAAAAATCTCGTATGTTAGGGCACTCGTATCTCGAGGTACCACTGTATCCCTAGCAAACCATGGGAGAATAAGATAAGACAGGCATGACCACACGCAAAACACGGGTGGAAGAGAAAACCCAGGAGAAGGAGAGATCTGTGGGGGAGACAGCAGGTGGTGTCGCTTCCCTGGGGGCACAGGGCCCCAAGAAAAAGACCAAAGAGAGAGGTGGAAGGAGCAGGTGGTAAATGTCTGCCATGCTAAGGGAAGACCCACATGTCTATGACCCACTACTACCAAGGCACCCCCAAACAAGCAAACCCACACTTGGATTTAATCAGCCTGACGCAAAATGACAGAAGGCTGGTGCAGACACAAATTCATGCGGTAATTTCTGTGAAGATTCATCTATTAAGACACGCGGCAAGTAGACGCGATGAAACCAGTGAGGCCCATGTACGCCCCTCAGCTCTCTCTGTGGGAAAGAGATCTGATGACCGGCCTGGGCCAGCAACCTTGGAAAAGTCCAAGACTTTCCACTGTCTGTCCTCAGTCCCGATAAAGAAGCGCTTTATCCTGTGACCTTCCAAAGCAGAGACAGAGGCTCCTCTTCCGGGCGTTCGCTTAAGACTCCCTTCTCAAGCGGGAAAGGTTATTTCTATTTGCTCTAACTCACTCTGTGTTTTCATAAAAGATCCCTTTATTTAATTCTCACAGAGAAAACAACTGTAAGGAAGAAAAGAAGGAAGGAAGCAAGCCGGCTCTGACCTTTACTGGCTAAATGAGTTGTTTCGCAAAGGCTACAGGTGATGATGATGTTCTCACCAGGCCGGATAACCAGCCTTTGTACCCGTTGGCACAAGAGAAACGGGCGGCCAACACAGCCTGAGGCTTAGTCATGAGTGAGCAGAGAGGAGAAAATCACAGATAGGAGGAGACTGGCGAGAGGGGTGAAGGGCGAGGGAGGAGGGTCCACGAGAAATCCTCCCTCCTCTGTTTCTTACAGAATTATATTTCCAGCCTATATTTCATTTCAGCTTCTGGCTGCTAGTGAGGTACATTGCCACAGGTGTCCTGTTTTCTCCCAGGCGGCTGCGCATCTGAGACCTGAACCGCCAAGGTCTGCGGTTCGGTCTGCTAATAGGTCTGTAGTAACCTCCGCGGAGACGCATAGAGACAGTGATCACATTATTCAAGCCCACAGTTAGGCACAGACCGTGTCTAACAAAGGATGCTTGTGCTTTACTTCCAGATGCGCACAGCAACTTGGCTAAGGAAGATCCGACGCCTAAGTGTCAGGATTTCCGGGACATTCTGGTGTTCCAAGAAGCAATCAGAAAGAAAAAAAAAATGGAACTCAGAAGAATCTGGGAGATGATTCCAATACTGGAGCAAGATGACAGTACCAGGATTTTTGCATTTAATGTTTTATAAGAAAAGGATTCAGAATCCATAAAAAGAAATCGGTGAGGATGAATATTTAAGACACTTAAAATATACAGGTTTTTCAACATCGTGTAAAATGCAAGAAAAACAACCTAAATATTATCATCCTAATAGTTATTAGTAGACAGAATTTTAAAATGTAAGTACTAAAGAATTCAACCATCTCAAAAATGAAAAAAAGATTGTCATGGAAAGCAGACCATTTTATCTGAACTTTGGTAGAGATTTCTTAAAGTGCATAAACGTCGTTGCCATTGAATTGCAAACACATTTCTGTGCAAATTTTTTCACAGCTAAAAAGAAAAGGTCCGAGTCAGGTGATGTATTTATGAGCCACCTCCAAATATTCTTCTCTGCTTTCTTCATCTTCATATCATCAGAGCTCTTAGCTGATCTCTTTGAGGAGGGGTATTTTTAAACTTGGAGGGGTATAATTTTATGTTGGGGGAGGGCGGAAGGAGGGGAAATTAAATCCATTTATTTACCTCGAGCTTTAGTCTGACTGCAAGCAAGAAGCAAGCACTTTCTCTTTGTCCCCCTCTTCTCCGATACCCAGCTGCCCATATCTGTTTACTAAACCTCTCCTGTTGTCATGGGTACATGCTACAGGGATCCCCAATCAGTCACACCCTCATAAGATCCCCTCCCAGGAGGCGGGCACCACCCCTGACTTGTGTGTAGCCACTGGAATACAGCAATGCCATAAGGCCGGAGCTCCCTGGACCAGGTTACACTCTGCAAGGCTCCATCTGAGCAGCCGGAGTTGGGGAGTCTCCTGCTGGCTTGACTCTGCCTCGCTGTGGCAGGCCCGTGAGAAGCAAGTGGCCACGTGGAAAGCCAGGTGAACACTCTCTAGGACAGTGGTTCTCAACCTTCCTAATGCTGCGACCCTTTAAGACAGCTCCTCATGTGGTGGTGACCCCCAACCATAACATTATTTCCGTTGCTACTTGATAGCTGTAATTTTGCTACTGTTATGAACTATAATGTAAATATCTGATATGCAGGATGTATTTTCGTTGTTACAAATTGAACATAATTAAAGCATAGTGATTAATCACAAAAACAATATGTAATTATCTATTGTGAAATATTTATTTCTAATTACAAATAAATGAAATTTTGTCTTGAATCGTGGTGTAGCATGGGTAACAGTCTTCCTATGACAACAGTAAACTACATTGCTACATTTTGCTACACCGAGGGGCGGTGTGTTGGTTCCTAAGACCATGGGAAATAGGTGTTTTCCAATAGTCTTAGGCGACCCCTGTGAAAGGGTCGTTTGACCCCCAAAGGGGTCGAGACTCACAGGTTGAGAACCGCTGCTCTAGGAGATGAGAGAGCCCCAGGAGACGGCCAGCAAAAAAGCAGGGCACCGCAGTCCTTCAACCCCGCCTTAATTCTGCCAACAACCACACGTTCTGGAAGAAAAGAAACCCAAGGTCCCAGGAGGAACACAGCCCAGACAAGATCTTGACTACATCTCTTCTCATCCTAAGGAGAAGCTCCAGCTAAGTTGCACCCAGATTCCTGGTCCACAGGAACCGCGGGATAATGATTACCTGCTCTTTCACGCCAGCCAATTCATGGCGATTTCTTCTGCTGCGATATGTAACGAATGCACACGTCACCATCCACTCTGAACTCCAATAACAATTATTCTTGCAAAATACTTTTATGTTGCCCTGGCCGGTGTTGCTCCATGGTTAGAGCATGGGTCTGAACACCAGAGGGTCTTAGGTTCAATTCCCTGTCAAGGGCACATACCTAAATTGCAGGTTCAATCTCCATGTTGGGCATGTGCAGAGAGGCAACCAAAAGATGTCTGTGTCTGCCTCACATCTATGTTGTTCTTCCTCTCTCTCTCTCTCTCTCTCTCTCTCTCTCTCTCTCTCTCTCTCTCTCTCTCCCGCCCCCCAGTCCCTCTCCCACTTTCACTTAAAAATCAATAGAAAAAATATCCTCCAGTGAGGGTAAAAAAATAAGCTTTGGGTTGCCAGTTGTCATATTCTTCCTCCTCCTTTTGAGGACTACAGAAACAGAGCAGAAGGCTTTATCGACATGCACACCTTTATTAAAACTTCAATGCAGAATATAATTATCCATGCATGAGTTTCAAAACAGAAATGAGTTCAACCACTTTCAGGATCCTTGTATTTCATTGGTGCTTGAAAATTGGAAAAAGTGTGCCTCCAAACCAGTTTTTTCATGTTTGGGAACTTATCATTTTTCAACAAACATTTGCTTCTGAAACAATTTGAGGTGGACAGGATTATTGTGAAGACGGTACCGAGTTCCTGCACCCCACCCCCAGTTTCCACTATGAATAATATCGTATGTTAGCATAGCACATTTTTCACAGTTAATGAACCAACAGTGATACAGTATCATCAACTAAACTCCATACTTTATCCCTCGTTCCCTGTTTTATTTATCTCCTGTTTTTTTTTTGTTTGTTTGTTTTTTTAAATATATTTTATTGATTTTTTACAGAGAGGAAGGGAGAGGGATAAAAAGTCAGCAACATCGATGAGAGAGACATCGATCAGCCACCTCCTGCACGCCCCCTACTGGAGTTGTGCCCGCAAGCAAGGTACATGCCCCTGACCGGAATCGAACCTGGGACCTTTCAGTCTGCAGGCCGACGCTCTATCCACCTAGCCAAACCAGTCTGGGCTCTCCTGTTTTTTTCTGTCCCAGTATCTCATCCAGAATACCGCGGAACACTTAGCTATCATGTCGCCTGAGCTTCTCTTAATTGTAACTACTTCTTAGACTACGTTTGTTTTTGATGACCTGGACAATTTTGAGGACTACTGGCCAGAGAGGATGGATAGGATGTCCCTCTGTTGGAATTTGTCTTATGTTCTTCTAGGGACGAGACCGGAGTGATGTGTTTTGCTCACTCAGAGAGGGGGTGGGCCTGTAAAGCTCAGAGAGGCCCAGCATCATTCTCAATGAATCACATGAAATGTACCTGCTTTTCATACAAGGTAGCACTATTGATGTTAACCTAGGTCACCTGGTTTGAGGTAGCATTTGACAGGTTCCCTACTGTAAGGCACCCTTTCCCCCCATCTCTTTCCATACGATGTGCAGCCCCACTGGGAGTCGGCTTTACCTCTGCTTTCCAGCACAGCATTCCACACACATGGTTTTGAATTCCGTATGGGAGAGTTCTCTAGTCTCCTCCAATACTTTTCCAACGATTTACTGATATCAGTACAGTTACTATGTCATACGTTGGCTTAATCCCAATACTAATTTATTTTGTTGCTCAAATCGTTCCACCTTTGACCACTGGGGGCACTTTCTCTCCTTTGGACTCACCTTGCCTCATACCCTACCATTGGGAGGTCAGCCATTCTGATTTTTCTTTGAGCACTTCCTTGCTTTCTGGCATGATAAACTGTCCCAGGCTAATTTTGCATATTTCTTGTCATAGTCTTAAGTCAACCATTCCTCCAAAGGGTTCTGGTTCCTTTTCTTAGGAAATAGTCATTGGAAGCCAGTATTTGGGTGGTAGGTGTGTTTATTGCTTCTGGAATGTCATTGTTTCTAGGTCAAACCAGTTTTTCAATCTCTTCATATGAGACACTGGAGTATCCCTGTATGCTTAATTTATTTTCACTTAGTCAACACACATTTTTTATAGACCTCATTACGTGCCAGGTATTTAACATTTTGAAGATATTAACTCATCTAATCCTTGTAATAACCTCCTAGCAACTATTATTAGCCCCATTTTATAGACAGAAAAACAGAGGCACTGAGAGGTTTGGACATGCCCCCACATCACGCAGCTTAGTAAGCGGAAGGCCGGCCAGGAATTGGTCGCAAGCATCTCCAGATTTGGGCACTAACCATTGTAACACATTGGCTCACAGCGGTGAGGACCTCACAGAGCATAAAACCGATGTCATTCAAGATACTTCTTGGGCGGTGGCCCGATTTAAAATAAAGGAAGAGGCTGTTGTAATGTGCCTCCTGAGAGGACTCTGAAAGCTGCCCAGGATGACAGATGATGCCTAGAATTAGCGGGGTGCTCATGTTTAAAGTATAAAAATGTCGAATTTCTATACCATGTACCTGAAACTAATATAACCAATATGTGTACTAAGTATACTTAAATAAAAAAAGGAATTAACAAAACTAAAAATAAAAGCTATTTCACTCAGTGGCTGCAAATATACTTTGTTATACTCAAGGGCGATGGGGGGGGTGCCTTCTTTATTTCATTTCCACCCATTTTCCTTCCCCCCCCAAATCAGAGTGGCTTTCCTGTCTTTCCCTCCCCACGAAACTCCCATTCGTCACGCAAATATCGGAATGAAATTCTCTCTGGCGAAAACCACCAAACGAAACTGCGATTTTCGTTTGTAACTAATCAAAAGAAAAAAATAAAAAATAAAACATACACTTACTCTTGACTGTCACGAGTGGATGGTTCCGAGACACCAAAGTTGAGATGATCTGAAAGAAAACAGCAAAACAGCCCTGCTGAATGCAAATCTGTGAGTGGGCTGTTTGTAAGGCCCTCAAACCCACTTCTTTTCGTGGCCGAGTGCCACGTGCTATGACTTGGGTTTAGCTGTGAATAACACCTTAGGGAAAGAAAGTGGGGGGCGGGGGTGGAGACGGGGCTCTGTAGAAAGGACTCACCTAGAAAAAGAAGGAAGGCTTTTTTTTATATATACTTATGAAACCTGACTCTATTTACTGACTTCTTACTGGTATTTTTAAACTCCTTGGAAGAGGATGCAGATCCCACAGTCAAGGAATGTGGGCCTTCCAGATGTGCCAAAGCTAAGGGACATTCCACAAAGAATTCGCAGACCAAGCGCCTTCATGCACCAGTAAGAAATCACAGTGACATAGGCCAGCGGGTGGGAATAGGGTACTAGTTTGATTCATAGGTCAGAAGAAAGAGGTGAACCTTTGGTCTGCGAGAAGCCTTGCCCAGCACGGATGATTGAGAAGGCTTCCAGGAAGGAGGTGGGGTGGGGAGGGGAGAGGGGAGAGTTATCTACCAATGGCAACATCGATGGACGTGGGGAGGGGGAGGGTCTTAGATTCCGTTTCTGGCATTTATAACCGCTCTTCGAGAGAAGTGCATTTTGGTGCCTCTGGGAGCACCAGTCTAGACAACCTAATCGCCTTATCTAATACAGTTTTAAAACTATCAGCAGGGTCAAAGCCCTTTGGAAACTCTGTTTAAAACAAAAAACAATCTCAACTCATATCATTGAATTCTTAAATATCAGAGTGTCATTTTTATTAGAAATAAAATATCAAGAAATATGCAGTTGTTTAGGTTTTTAAATATCCTCCCTTTTTATTAATAGAAGTCCATTGTAGGAATTTAAGAAGAAAAGGTATTACATCTGACATGTTAGAAAGAAAGATAATATTTATTCTACTGATTTCTGGGTACTTGATGATGGGCCAATCACTGCAAAATGCAGCTTAGTCCATACAAAAAGGATTCATTTTCCTCTAAGCATTTCACAGAGAATTGAATAGAACTAGGACCTACTCATAATAATCTGTACATTTTTTAAATATATATTTTTATTGTGTAAAGTATTACAAATAGTAGTACCTATGTCACCTTCCCTCCCCCCATTAACCTCCCCTCAGTCTTTCCCACCCCCCAGTACATGCCCTCACGTGTCCCCCCTGCCCCAATATCCTGTATCCATTGGCTATGCTTACATACATGCATAAAGTCCTTCGGTTGATCTCTTACAGGCCCCCCTCCCTCCCAACTTCCTCTGTACATTTTTATAACCATAGATATTTACAAAAGATTTTGGCTTAAGAAAATGTAATCTTTCTAAGCATGATTTTTAGCTGGGGGAAAAAAAAACAAAAACCTGTGAAAGAAAAGTTACATATTTTCCTTTATCTCCTAGTTATTGTATGTTGACAAACATATCACAATTTGAAATGTGATATTTTAGGGTTTTTCATTGTTGATATAGGGAATCAAGTCAACGTGAATTCCAAAGTGTCTTACACTTGAAAGTATATTTACCAGTAATTCTGTTTCAGACTTTCAGATTTTATTGGAAAGAAAACAAGCAAGCAGGTGCGTGGTTAACATGGCAAGTTGAATACATGAGCCGTTACTAGAGCTGACCTAACACAGGACCCCGGTGGCTTTCTCTAGTATTTGAGTGGACAGGCCACTGGAGACCATGCTCGCTAGACGACACCTAAGGCAGGTGGGTGAGACCAGGAGACATCACATGGGAAGTGCTAACGCTCTGTCCGCTCTCTATGCCACTGGGCAAGTTTCATGGATCTGCTCTCAGAAGTACATTTCATGGATCTGCTCTCAGAAGTACATTTCATGGATCTGCTCTCAGAAGCACATTGAAACACAACCTATCTTGCCTCTTTTTTTCTCAGCGACTGATTACAAGACGATGGAGGTGGGGTGGGAGAGGCACGGACATGGGGCAGTGCAGGTATAAATAATCGGCAGTGTCTATTCTGTTGTTTGCTCAGGAGTGGGCAAACGTAAGCTGGTAGTTGTGAGTACACAAGACACAGAGTGTATTCTTGTCTCACTATTTAATTATTATTGTATTATTTATTTGTACAACTGGAAGCCTTCTTTTGCACACCCCCTATATAATAACTGCATGCACTGAAACACATGCATCAGATAAATTTTGTAGAGTTTGTTCATATGTTGATCATTTAAATAATCATTTCCGGGAGGCAAAGGGTGCAGTGGGGAGAACACAGGAGTGAGCTTAGGGCCTTCTGGGTCTCAGCAGAGCTCAGCCAGTAGGTTGCAGTGGGCGGGCATTGGAGCCGTCTCTCTACATCACTAAGTCTCTCCACACAGCATGGGTGAGGCCTCACCCTCCAAGCCCTTACTTCTCCTTGACGATCTCTACTAGGAAGCTTATGCTTTCTGAACAAATAAATAAATCCAGCCAAATCTGCTTCTGCAGAAGCCAAAAGTGAACCCCCTTTTAAGGGTGACAGTACATCAAATAGCTACTATACATTATTTTGGTTTGCATAGACACATTTTAAGGTTTAGTGTATGAAAGTCTAAAAGCTTTGGATAAAAACCGCTTTGAAAAAGTTCTAAATGTTATATGGAGATACCGTATCGTTCCCAACACCATTTCACCACTAGTTATAATTATTCTATCCGTCAGCCACACCATCCCTTCATGCCCATGAGGAACGAAATGGTTTCTGGGCTCTATTATCTTACCCCAAACTTGGCTTTCTCACTGAGCAGCCCACATTCTGACAAGAACTCTATAGAGCTCTTTAGATTTCATGTCTAATTTAATAAGTCTGGCCATCTGAATTCCAGAATCCAACTTTCCTCAGGAAGTGGAAAAGGCTGAATATGTATTCATCTGGTGTTGGGGCAGGGGGAGGGGATGGTGGAGAGGGAGGAGGGGATGTACCATGCTCCAAAACACAAGGAAACTGGAAACAGATGACATGCATCCTCTCAGGGGCGTGTACCATAAGCTAAATATACACACAGCACAGCTGACCATCTATAAACACAGCTCCCTCGGCAAGCAGAGCGCTGCACTGAGGGCGGCCCATTCACTGGTCCGCCACGAAAGTCATGAATGAAGGAGGTGGGGTGGTGGCCATGACTGGACATCACGCAATCAACACTGCTCTGCTTCACACAGATCTTTAACAGAAACCATTAAAAGCGTTCTGCGGTCCTGGGTCCCAGTTTCCAATTTGGTACTTGAAGGAGGATCCGTCTAGCTCGCTCCACTTGGCATTTTCACTGAGCAGCACTGTTTGACAAGAACTCCATAGCTCAGCGGTTCTCAACCTGTGGGTTGTGACCTGTTTTCTGATGGTCTTAGGCTCTACAGCAGTGACCCACAGGTGGAGAACCACTAGCAGGGTCGCCTAAGACCATCAGAAAACACAGATATTTACATGACGATTCACCACAACACGAGGAACTGTATTAAATGGTCGCAGCATTAGAAAGGTTGAGAACCGCTGCTATAGCTCTCTGCGTTTCCTTGTAATTTGATTTAGTAAGTAAATATGGGCAGCAGGTGTGCAGGGAGCAGATGTAGGATTCCAGCTTCTCGGAAGGAACCACGGCTATTGCCCCTGTTACTCAGAGCGGAACTCTCTGGGCTGGGTGCTGTTCTGAGCTTCCCTTCGGATGCTGTGATTCAGTCTGTGGCCATGATTCAAGAGGGGGGGCATGGCTATTTCCCTCATGTCTTTCTCAGAGCTGGTCTTTTTTTTCTAAATATATTTTATTGATTTTTTACAGAGAGGAAGAGAGAGGGATAGAAAGTCAGAAACATCGATGAGAGAGAGACATCGATCAGCCGCCTCCTGCACGCCCCTACTGGAGTTGTGCCCGCAAGCAAGGTACATGGCCTTGACCGGAATCGAACCTAGGACCTTTCAGTCCACAGGTCAATGCTCTACCCACTGAGCCAAACCAGTCTCGGCCCAGAGCTGGTCTTAAATGCAGAAAGCACGTTATGACAAAATAAAAACAGGAATAACACACGCAAAAAAAGAAAAACAAAACAAAACCTGATTACAGGGAAGCAAAATGGGCTAAATCGGAGTTATATAAATGTCTTACTTAGCCGATGGGTCAGTCAACAACATTGACAGAATCCACAAAGGCAGAGCACACGGAATTCTCCCCTCTGTCCACGCCACCTGCAATGCCCCACGTGGGAGAACAGCTGCCTGGCTCAGAAGCAGACAGATACAGTCATCCGATGGCCATACAATAAGGGGTGTGTTTACTCATTCATCCAACAAACACTTATTCAGCATCCACCACTGGGCAGGGGGGAGGACCAGAAATGAATGGCACCATTCACCTTGGAGGTGCTCACTCCTGGAGGCGGGAAGGAAGCCAGCTAGGCATTTATGAGAGACAAATAAGCAGGTAAAGTAATCAGATGTGAACAGTTTACTCAGGGATGTAATATACAGCACAGGGGAGAGAGTCAATAATGTCGTAATAATGATGCTTGGTGACAGATGGTCACTAGACTGAAGGCGGTGGCGACCCCTTTATAAGGCATATCGACAGTAAAACACTAGGGTGTATACCTGAAACTAATATAAAATTGTTTTTTTAATTAGGATTAAAATATATGTTTATTGATTTCAGAGAGGAAGGGAGAGAGAGATAGAAACATTAATGATGAAAGAGAATCATTGATCAGCTGCCTCCTGCACGCCCCCTACTGGGGATGGAGCCTGCAACCCAAGCAAGTGCCCTTGACTAGAATCGAACCTGAAGACCCTTCAGTCCACAGGCCAACGCTCTATCCACTGAGCCAAACCAGTGAGGGCTAAAAGTACATTTTTAAAGGATGGGAACAGAAAGCTAGACTCATGCAACCACAAATACCCAATCTGACCAATACGCTCACATCCTGCTTACTCTTTCCTGGTCCCCAGCTCACAGTTTTCCTCATGAGAACTATTGCCACTTGATGTCACATGTTTATTTGTTCATGTTTGGTTGCCTGTCCCTCTCTGTAGAAAGTAAGTGCTTAAAGACAGGGCGTTTCTTTGGTTCATGGAGGTAAACTTCCCTCAGAATAGAACATCACACCTAGTAGCTGCTCAATAAATATTATTAGCTGACTGAATGTATGAGTCAATACACATTATAGAAGTCACTTAATAAACGGAATGACTATCTCAAAAGATAGGAGGAAATGATGTTGGGTTATTACAAAAGGCAATTCCATTTTGATGAAGTCGTTGAAACGCCAGTCAAGGGTGATTTGCTTGGCGGGTCCTTTGGCGTATCTAGCGTTAGGTCTGTGAAGTACAGGTAGTTTTGTCTGCTTGGCATCCTGTCCTCATGCCACTGGCTCCAGGTGGCTTTGGTGAGGCAGCCAATCCCAGACATCTGCTCCCCTGACCCCAGGGTAGGGCCCAAACCCAAGCTGGGCCAGCTGATTCTCACCCACCACCTCATCGCCCCTGGCATTTAAACCCGAGCCACTGTGCTATCCATACACGTTCCTGTCTCTGAGACACCCCCCTCCCCATTTGTTCCAATTCCCATCTCCCCCAAGTCCTGTTTGGCCAGCTCTTCCCTCAGTTCTTTAAGCTATTAATATCCTTCCAATAAACATTTGGTTCTGGCTCCAGCCGTCTCTGTTTATTTCTGTTGATTACATCCAAAGCTCTCCGTGACCACAGGGGCTGATTAAAAGATGAATGTACTCACAATAAAAAAAAAATCTTTTATTGAACATTATCCATGGGCAGGTACTGAGCTAACCTCTGTACAGGAATTATCCAATTTAATCATGAGAGCCATCTCCATGAATGCCTGTCACAGCAAAGCTCTCGGATGGCAAACAGCATGTCCAAAGCTCCCAACCTCCCAGCTATCAGTAGGGATTATTCGTTTTCTATGACCTAGAGTCTGTCAAAGAAGTTTCAAACGAAAGATCCCAAAAAGAAGAAAGGAGGTCTGGAAGACATAAGTGGGAAGAGAGAAGGAAGCTTAAGACAAAGGAGTGAATTCTACATCAAAGAGGCCAAAGGAATAATAATAATACCAGTAATGAGACAAAATGCTGTGAAAGCTACAAGTTTAAAAAATAGAAGTAGGTAAAGAATTTCAGACAACTAAGCTATAATGATGACACAGGAGACAGAACAATGTTATAAAAACACAGTTTCCACAGTAACCCCTAAATTTAGCAAACATTCCCCAAGCACTGACCGAGGGGGGGACAGGATTACGATGACATAAGAGCATAACTTAATATCAATAAACACAAAAATTAAAACTGAGTTTAAGTATGACACTAAAATGTTCTTTTCATCAAACTAAGCAGCCAGATAATATCTAGTATAAAACTAAACAGTTTGAAGTCCACAAGAGATAATACGTGATTAAAATAGGAAAGGAAAATAAAATACAGGAAGGAATGATTAGTGGTGTCTAATGCTGTTTTTTTAAAAAAAACAACCCTCTGCTGAAACCGGTTTGGCTCAGTGGATAGAGTGTCGGCCTGTGGACTGAAAGGTCCCAGGTTTGATTCTGGTCAAGGGCATGTATCCTGGTTGCGGGCACATCCCCAGTAAGGGGCATGCAGGAGGCGGCTGATCAATGTCTCTCTCTCATCGATGTTTCTAGCTCTCTATCCCTCTCCCTTCCTCTCTGTAAGAAATCAATAAATATATTTAAAAAAAACAACCCTCTGATAAATGAGAACTGATCTCTGGAGTTAGCAGCACAAAATTCACTGGTGAGCGTGGTTTTGGTGGAGTAGTGAGGATGAAATTCGGAGAGGAGGGGAGGAAGTAGAGACACCTCTTTTGAATGGAGAAATTGTCTCTAGCTTGTAGAATCACAAGACTCCTTTTCCCTAAAATGCAAGATATTATACTATGTTTGCAAGATGATGGGAATGATTTAGAAAAGGGAGGAAAATGGATGAAGCAGGAGTGATTAGGGGTCCACTGCAGGAGCCCGCTCTTGAGCAAGAAAGAAAACGGGATGCAGGGCATGAGAACGCTGGCTTTAATCAGGAGCAGGGATAGATCGTTCATCTCAGCTAACAAGAGGGAAGGGAGAGGGTGTAGGTCCTGGGTTCTCAGTCATGATTTTCAGCAAGACCACTCAGCATGGCTGCACGGTTTTCTCCAGCCCCAGCCAGTCTCTCTTAGGCGGAACCAGGGTTGGGCTTTGTGCAGTGAAATATGTGAAGGGTTTAAAGCAGTGGTTCTCAACCTTCCTAATGCGTGACCCTTTAAGACAGCTCCTCATGTGGTGGTGACCCCCAACCATAAAATTATTTCCGTTGCTACGTCATCACTGTAATTTTGCTATTGTTAATGAATCATAATGTAAATATCTGTGTTTTCCGATGGTCTTAGGCTCTACAGCAGCGGTTCTCAACTTGTGGGTCGCTAGCAAGGTCGCCTAAGACCATCGGAAAACAGATATTTACATTATGATTCATTAACAGTAGCAAAATTACAGTTATGAAGTAGCAACAAAAACAATTTTAAGATTGGGGGTCACCACTACATGAGGAACTATATTAAAAGGTCACAGCATTAAAAAAAGGTTGAGAACCACTGGTTTAAAGGAACATGCAAAGAAAGTAAGGGTTATGAATGGACGATGGAGGGGATAGAGGAAATGATGGGCATGAGGAGCAGCTGAAGGTGGTCAAGCCAGTGGATCAGGGGTCTTAGTGAGCAAAAATGTGGCAGTGGGGATCTCGGGGGATAATTTAGAAACAGAGGAAATAATGGTCAGAAAGTAGAATGCTAGACACAATTACGGAAGATACGTTGTTAGTAGTAAGGACCACGTCCAGAGTAGAGGCTCTTAACCTTGCCTATAAGTGAGAACTGCTTGGGGACAAAAAACAAAAGCAAAATGAAACAGAACTATACTTAGGTCTTCCTTAAAATAAAGTAAATCAAAATCTCTTACGTGTGGCCTGGACATTAGTTTGCTTTTATCTGTTTATTTGTTAATCGGTTCCCCAAGAGATTCTAATAGGCAGCTGAGGTTGACAACCATGGTCTAGGGTAGGTTTACCTTAAAAATCTACCATGACATAGTGTTAATGACTCAGATTAGCACCAGATCAGCTGAGACTCCACATCTCTTCTATACAGCCTGCCATAGAAACTTGTCTCTATTTCAGTGTTGCTTGCATCCCTGCCTGGGAAACTGAATTTATTAATCTATATTTAAGTATATTAATTTTTTTCTTCTTCATTCATCTTATTGACTCAGATTTTAGCTTATCAAGATAAATTTTGTTTTGATATATTAGCTACGTCTTCCAACATCTATGATTAATGAGTGTCTGCCTGTAAATTATTAAACTATTAAATGAATGTAACCAAGGCAAGTTCTGTGACATTCTAATTAGAACTCTAATGTAAGTTCTGTGACATTCTGGATCCTCTAAGATTCCAGTACTCTGAGTCATACCTTTGTAACGGGCCAATAATTCTTTCATTTTTATTCATCCCACCAATGTTTAATGATTGCCTGCTAAGGGCTAGGTCCTGTATCAATCCATGGGGTCGCAAATGCGATCAAGACGGGCAACCTGGACCATCGGGAGCTTACTTTCCTTTGAGGGGACAAAGAATAAGTAAACAGATGAATCGGAAAAATAACTAGGTATGTGGTGTGATAAAAACAAACAGCCGAAACCAGTTTGGCTCAGTGGATAGAGCATTGGCCTGCAGACTGAAAGTTCCCTGGTTCGTTTCCGGTCGCGGGCATGTATCTTGGTTGTGGGCACATCCCTAGTAGGGGGCGTGCAGGAGCCAGCTAATCTATGTCTCTCATCAATGTTTCTAACTCTATCCCTCTCCTTTTCTCTCTGTAAAAATCAATAAAAATATATATTTTTTTAAAAAACAGAAAAACAAACAAATGTTGTAATAGCAAATGTTGGGAAAGATAACTGGAGATACAGTCTTCCAAGCAAAGCATCAGCCTCAGAATTCTCAGTTCTCCAGAAGGACATTATGAAAGACTTAAAGGAAAGTTTCTGAAATCCATGGACCCGAATCTAATGCACCTTCCTGCTCTCACGGTTGACACAACTTGTTATTTATGAATCCCCACTGCTGCTCTGCAACTTTTCCTGAAATGCTCATAAACCTTCTGCTTAGTAATCCATCCTAGAGTTCATGGAACTCAATGAGCGGTTGTTTCAAGAATTCATCATTTTCCTGATTGAACATCACAACAATTGACTTATGAGACTTTGAGCAGTAATGATAAATTGGTATTACTTATTTTGTATTATTTATAGTCACATATAGTCATTTATGATATATGTAACATAGTCATGCATATATAGTCACTTATTATATACTAGAGGCCCAATGCACAAAAATTCATGCACTTGGGGGTAGGGGTTCCCCTCAGCCTAGCCTGCATCCTTGCATCCTCTCACAATCCAGAACCCCTCAGGGGATGTCTACCTGCTGGCTTAGGCCTGATCCCCCAGGGATCAGGTCTAAGCTGTTAGTCGGACATCCTTTGTGCTGCCACCACTGCACTGGCTAGCCCTGAGCTGGCTTCTGGCTGAGTGGTGCTCCTCCTGTAGAAATGCACTGACCACCAGGGGGCAGCTCCTGCGTCGAGCATCTGCCTCCTGGTGGTCAGTGCACATCATAGCAACCGGTCATTCCACCATTAGGGTCAACTTGCATATTACCCTTTTATTATATAGGATATTTTGAATATAAATACAAAATCATGTTATTTTGCATAATGTATATCCTATCTAATAAAAGAGTAATATGCAAATTGTCCTTACCTCCGCTATACCCACAAGCCACATCCACCAGACAATCAGAGCAAGTATGGAAATTAACCCAACCATGATGGCTACGGCCACAGAGAGAGCAGGAGGGAGTCTTGGGTTGCCCCTGGTGATGGAGGAAGCCAAGCTTTATTACAAACCCTGGCCAGCCCAGGCCTCCACTTAAGGCAACGAAGTTTCAATTGCTGCTGCAGAAGGCTTGGCTCCACTCCAGGCTACAAAGTTTCAATTGTTGAAGATAAATAAATCCCAGATACCAGGGCCTCCACTTGGGTCACTGGGGGGCATGGCAGGCCTGAAAACCACCACAGGTCCCTTGTCCAGGCCACCCCACGCCCCAAGAGAACACCCACCCTGATCCAGGACATCCTTCAGGGTAAACCAGCTGGACACCCTTCAGGGTAAACCAGCTGGTAAACCATTCACCAGGCCTCTATCCTATCTAATAAAAGAGTAATATGCAGATTGACCATCACTCCAACACACAAGATGGCTACCTCCATGTGGTCAAAGATCCTGTCCCTATGTGGACACAAGATAGCAACCACAAGATGGCCAGCAGGAGAGGACAGTTGGGAGGGACCAGGTCTGCAGGGGGGGGGGGGGG
>PVJN01008251.1:0-65958 GCA_004026805.1 Lasiurus borealis
AATTCAGACAGCTGAGTTCACTCTGGAAAAGAAAGGCTGGTACTGCAAAAAAAAAAAAAGATGGGGGTAGAAAGTGGAAAAATCAAGACATAAAGACAAATGCCTGTTAATGGCATGGATGAAGAATGTTTGTTTGAAGTTGTTTAAAATCAAGAAAATGCAAGATAACGTGTGTTACTAAGGCTAATATTCTTTTTTTTTCTTTTTTTAAAATATGTTTTTAATTACTTTAGATAATGAGGAAAGGAGAGGAATAGAGAGATAGAAACATCAATGAAAGAGAAACATAGGTAAGCTGCCTCCTGTATTACCTCTACTGGGGATGAAGCAATGTGCCCTGACCTCTTGGTAATGGGCTAACACTCAACCACTGAGCCATGGGCCAGGCAAGGATAATATTATTTTAAGCACCTTCTGTCAATCAGTGTATTTAATATCACAACAAATTTATAAGAGAAGTATTTGAATTATCTATAGCTTACAAGTAATTAAATTAGCAGAAAAGATTTTAAGTTACCCTCCAAATGTTACTTATTGAAACATGGCCTATTACCAGTCTACCTAGCTCATTGCTATAGCCCAGTATTTGTCAAATCAAAGTGGCAGACCTGAGATTTAAAGCCAGATACTCTGGGTCAGAATCCTTGCTTCTACAATATCCTGTTTTGGGATTAATTCAGCCTGAAGATTAACTCCAATGACGTTATATATTATTTATTCTTCTAGGCCACAAATTCTTTTGTTCTTAAAATTTCTTGGTCAATTTATTTCTTGTTTTCTATGTTCCAATCTTCCCTTTTTCATTATATGTCAGTTAAAATTGTTATATGTATCTCTAATGGCATTTAGAAGATCTGGCTCTCATATATATGTTTTTCCTTATTGTGAGAATAGGTCATACTAATGTCTTATTATGTGTTAAGAAAAAAAAAGTTTAGAATACATACATATATGAATTTATATATTTGAATGTATCATTTCACCAGTTATATTATACTAGAGGCCCAGTGTGCGATATTTGTGTGCAGGGGTGTCCCTCAGCCAAGCTTGAAACCCTCTCCAATCTGGGACCCCATTTAAAAGGGCAGTCAGGCATCCCTCTCACAATCCAGGACTGCTGGCTCCCAACTGCTTTCATGCCTGCCTTTCTGATTTCCCCTAACCACTTCTGTCTGCTAGCCTGATCACCCCCTAACTACTTGTCCACCAACCTGATTGATGCCAAACTGTTCTCCTGTGAGCTGTTTGCCCCTCACTGCCCTCTTCTGCAGGCCTAGTCATCCCCAACTGCCCTCCCCTGCAGGCCTGGGTCACCCAAACTGCCCTTCCCTGCAGGGCCATTCACCCAAACTTTCCTCCTCTACCAGCCTGGTCACACCTAACTGCCCTTCTCTGCAGGCTTTATCTCCCCCAACAGCCTTCCCTTGCAGGCCTGGTCTCTCCCAACTGCCCATCCCTGCTGGCCTAATCACCCACAACTGCTCTCCCCTGCAGGCCTGTTCCTTCCTAACTGCCCTCCCCTACTGGCCATCATTTAGTGGCCATCTTGTGTCCACATGGGGGTAACCATCTTTGACCACATGGGAGAAGCCATCTTGTGTTTTGGAGTGATGGTCAATTTGCATATTACTGTTTTATTAGATAGGATGGAGGCCTGGTGCACGGGTGGGGCCAGCTGATTTGCCCTAATGGGTGTTCCGGATCAAGGTGGGGGTTCCCTTGGGGCATAGGGGGCCTGGGTGGGGGGCTGTGTTTGCAGGCTGGCCACACCCTCTGCCTACCCAAGCAGAGGTCCTGGTATCTGGGATTTATTTATCTTCTATAATTGAAATTTTTAGCTTTGAGTGGAGGCCTGGGCTGGTAGAGGGTGTGTGAAAAACTTGACTTCTTCCATTTCCAGGGAAACCCAAGTCCCCTGCTTAATCTGTGTCTGCAACCATCTTGGTTGGATTAATTTGCATACTCACTCCTGATTGGCTGGTGGACATAGCTTGTGGGTTTGGTGGATTGATGGTAATTTGCATATTACTCTTTTATTAGATAGGATTAATAATGATGAATGCAAAAGGATGAAGCAAATACATTTGATTTATAAAAAATTCCCATCATTTGTTTTTTCTATGGTCAGTGTTTCGCATCTCTCAATTAAAAGTGTATGAATAAACCTCTGAAGATATAAAAGATAAAAATATATTCAAAAGATTAAATTCCCAGCTTCCAGAGAAGCACTGGCATTTTCAACTTGTCATGGAACAAATGCAGAAAATCATTTTTTTTAATGACAGAAATTCTGTTAATAAATAGGATAAATCACAGTGTCAAGAAAATCTTATTTTTGGGGAGGGCCAAGGGTATGCCTGGAAATTCTGCTATGTACCTGAGGGAATGAGTGAAATTTCTTGTCTTATTCAAATGTGATTCTCATATCACCTATGGCATTTGTTATTTATGATATAAATGTTAGTGGTGGTTGTGTGAGATATTATTAAATCACAATCACTAGTATAATAAAATAAGGCAAAGAGACTGGAAGAATCAAGTTTAATATTTGAAAAATCAATAATCTTTCCAGTGTCTAGCAAATCCATGGAGGATAGTGATTGGGAGAACCACAAGAAAACTAGCTCGAATAAGAATTATATTCATTTATAAGGTAAAGAGTGTGGGGAAAGCAGTATTAAACATAATATTTATAGAAATAAAAGCTCATGGGTTTCTTAGTTCAGGATACTATAACAGAATACCACTGACTGAATGTCTTAAAAACAACAGAAAGTTATTGCTTATGGTTTTAGTGTCTGGAAGTTCAAAATGAAGGTGTCAGCATGGTATGGTTCTGGTGATTGCTGTCTTCCATTTTGTAGACTATTAATTGTTGTTTATTCTCACAGGACAGAGATCAAGGAGAAATAGCAAGCTCTCTTGTGGTCCCTAGAAGGACACTAATGCCATTCATGAGGGCTCCAGTCTCAGGACCTTATGGCATCCAAACTGCCTCTCATGGATCCCCCTACCTACCTAATACCGTTACATGGGGGGAGGTAGTGTTTCCACATATAATTTTTTGAGGTTCACAAACATTCAGCCCACAACAAATACATTCTCCAACAACTATTATTTTTATTTTTTAAAGCATTGCATTAAAATGTAGTACTTTATTAGGAATATCCTCCAAATTTGAGGTAATTTTTTTACTCTAAATTTTGGACATAATTATTTATCAAAAGCTGATACTTAGGAAATGTTTGTCAGCTCTGTTAGACCAGAAGAGCCTACTATGTTAATTGCTGACACACAGAACTTTAAGACTTTTGTGGTGAAAAAAACATTTCTAACTTGGAAAATGAGAGTTCATGCTTTGAAAATTCTGCTGTAGGTAATAAAATAGAAATGGAAACAAACAGTTTAATAGCTTTTCTAAAAATCAACAATCAGTAAGTAGCAAAACAACAATCAGATAGGGGCTTTTAATTGTATCCTTAATTTTTTGTAAAATTGTATGGCAAGGAAGTAATTCATTCTACTTGCAGGCATGATGCTACACCTAAAGAGATAAATCACAATATTATTACTTATTTCTATCTTGGTTTTATTTTTTTTATTTTTTAGAAAATTATTATTTTAAAATCCAGAAATAAAACTTCCTTAACCTTTATGATTTTCAAACTAGACAAAAGTAATATCAAAGTTGTTCAACTATCAATGTAATATTATTTCATTTAAAATTATCTGTTATGGTATTTAAATAACAGATGCAATAAAACATGAACTTCCATGTGAATCATTATTTATACAATCTTCTGTAATAAATATAGAGATAGCAATATGTATTGGACATTCGAAAAACAGAATGAAAAAAAATAAATGAAATAGAAATAAGCTTCTATGGAAATTGAAAGGAGATATGGTACTTTTTCTAAGGATGAGAGAAACAAGTTTTTAAATTAAAATGCATTGTCCAGGCAATAAGTATCGAAATTCACCAGCTCCCCTGCTTGCAAAGATCTCAAGGCCAAGTACATTTCCACTCATCAAAGATAAGAGGGCTGATCTTAAAAATTATTTGAGCAAACTTTTCAATTCTTTACAGGATTTTATGAGCCTTTATGCCGCTCTGATACCTTAGGCAACAAAATGGCAGTGGTACGACTACCTTTGAAAATATGTATTATTACCCATTTCAAAACAAAAAAATAGTTCAGACATAACGCTACAAAGTTAAAAAAAAAAGAGAAAGTAAGGTAAATGATTCTGTACATTAGTCAATTACAGTACATATATTTAAATATACATAAAATATAAAGTAATAAAGTACAGAAAATGTATAATGGTGAAATGTCTCCAAAAATTTTAAGAACATATTTTTCTGAATATTGATGATTAATTTGTGATTACAAATGAAATAATATGTTCTAATAGCAAAGAGGAGATACAATTTCTATTTTTGTCATTTAAAAGGAGACAGTCTTTCATCAAGGATATACTAATCAAATTTAAAAATCTATTGAAAAATCAACCCTCTTTTTTTGAACAATTATATGCTAACCTCATGAACACATATACATTTATAAAACTGTCAAGGATATGTAATTTTAATGTCAACACTATATAATATTTTATTTAAATATGATGTAGTATATTATTTTGGGTATATTATGCATGTAATATGTCTCTGCAAAATGAAATGGATATAGACACAGGTCATGGATGGATGTGTACTATATATAATACTGTGATGTGATTAATAATATGTAAGAGCATGTATTTAAGAGAAGAGTTTTGCAAATGGTATTTAAGAAGTTATTAATTTGATATGTACATCAATAAATTGCGTGTATAAATATGCACACAATATATATTGCTTCTACTTGTGGATCTCCCTCCCTCTATATATTTCCATTGATTCATATTTGCAAGCTCAGAAGGAAGGCCTAGAAAAGTGGTAAATATATCCATAATTAAACAGAGATTGAGAATATATTGAAATTCAGTAAAAACCGATATGAATTTAGGCCAGATGCAAAAGCAGTTAAAAAGTAGTACTTTATTAAGAATACCCTAATAAAAGAATGCCCTTTGAAAAGAATCAGTGATACTGAAATGCTGCTGAGAAGGGACAATGAAAAATATACAGATCTAATGGGGACTTTTAAGTTCTGTTTGCTGTGTGCTTTTATGTAAAGACTAATAGCCCTGCATATGAATCCGTGCACCAGTAGGTTGCTGCTGCCCTCCTGTAGCTTAACCTTCCCCCTCTCAATTCCCTGCATATGGCTTGCTGCCCTGCCCCCTACTGTTGGTCTCCATCTCCTGCTTGTAGTTCACTGCCCCACCTTCCTGCAGATCTGTGATCTAGTCATAACATGGTTTGTCATTATGCCTTAGGGGATAATGTATAATTAGCATATTCCTCTCTTATTATATAGGATTAGAGACCTGGTGCATGGATTTGTGCACTTCTGGAGTCCCTCAGCCTGGCCTGCGCCCTCTCACAATCCACTATGCCTCATGGAATGTCAGAGAGCCTATGCATGAATCCATGCACAGGGCCTGTTTTGGCCCAATCCTGGCAGGCCAAACTGCATATAATTCTTTTATTAAATAGGATAGAGGCCTGGTGCACAGGTGGGGGCTAGTTGGTTTGCCCTGAAAGGTGTCCTGTATCAGGGTGGGTGTTCCCTTGGGGCATGGGGTGGCCTGGGCGAGGAGCCTGTGGTGGTTTGCAGGCAGGCCACACCCCCAGCAATCCAAGCAGAAGCCCTGGTATCTGGAATTTATTTATCTTCTACAATTGAAACTTAGTAGCCTGGAGCAGAGCCAAGCCTTCTGCTTACACAGCCATTAAAATTTGTTGCCTTAAGTGGAGGCCTGGGCTGCCAGGGTTTGTGGAAAGCTTGGCTTCCTCCATCGCCAGGGGTAACCCAACCCTCCCTCCTGCTCTCTCTGTGGCCGTAGCCATCTTGGTTGTGTTAATTTGCATACTAGTTCTGATTGGCTGGTGAGCATGGCTTGTGGGTATAGCAGAGGTACAGTCAATTTGCAAATTACTCTTTTATTAGATAAGACTAGAGGCCCAGTGGATGAAATTCAGGCATGGAGGGAAGGTAATATCCCTCAGCCCAGGCTGTACCCTCTCCAAGCTGTGACCCCTTGAGGGTTGTCCAACTTCCTGTTTAGGCCTGATCCCTCTATCAGGCCTAAACGGGTGGTTGAACATCCCTCTCACACACCAGGACTGCTGGCTCCAAACTGCTCACCTTCGTCTGCCTGATAAACCCTGATTGACACCTAACTGCTTCCTGGCCAGTCCAATTGCCTCTAACTTCACTGCCTTCCTGGTCTGGTCATCCCTAACTGATCTCCCCTGCAAGCCTGCTCCCCAACTGTCCTCCCAACTACCCTTTCTGTCCTGGTCTTCCCTAACTACTCACAATTGTTCTCTCCTGCAAGCCATCTTATGGTGGCCATCTTGTGTCCACTTGGCGGAAGCCATCTTTGACCACATGGGAGTAGCTTTTATTAGATAAGACTGTAGTCTGGTGCACATAATTCATGCAGACCAGCTTACACCTCTCCAATTTAGGACCCCTTGGCATCAAGCCTAAACCAGCAGTCAGACATCCCTCTATCAATCTGGGAACCCTGTCTCCTAACAGCTCACCTGCCTGCCTGTCTGATCACCCCTAACCAGTATGCCTGCCAGCCTGATCCACCCCATCCTTCCCCCTCTGCTGGCCTGCTTTCCCCTAACTGCCTCTGCCTCAGCCCCACCACCATGGATTTGTCCAGAATGTCTCCCAGAAGTTCTCTCAGTCTAATTAGCATATTACCCTTTTATCCTTATATATAGATTTTAAGGAAACTTAAAGATATAGTGTCCTATATTCAAGTTAATGTGTACATAACAATATAATCAAAGTAAAGCAGACAGGCAGGCATGAGAGTTGGAAACAAAGGAGTCTTAATATTTAGATTAGGGTCAGAGATTATAAAAGACACTTGACCAACTCCTACAAGCCACTAATCAAAAATTATTATGGCTATTAAATTATGCTATTGAGATTTTTATTATGTCATTGTCTAGACTATGATAACATTTCTTCTGAATTTGTAGAGAGTGAAAACTTGAATAATACTTTCAACTCAGCATTTATTTGTATCATGGAATTAGAGATGAATAATATAAAGTGTTTTCTATCTTTTGGATTGTTTAATTATTCTTTAATATTCACCAAGTAAGTTAACTCATTTAGGTTTTTTTTTCCAAATAACATACATTTTCCTGAAAAACAATAGGAACTCAAAATTATACTAATAAAAGAAGCATATTAACCAATAAGCATAAAGAACATAGACAAATCATTTTAAATGCTATGGAATTATTAACTAATTTATATTTATAAAATGAATGTTTTATTCAAATATATGTAAACCATTGTAAAATAAGTTTTACTTATTGTTACTCATATGCACACAGATGTATCAAAAGTTCTTTGTAAATATTTTGAACAACAATTTAAAGATATACATATGTGTGTGTGTGTGTGTGTGTGTGTGTGTGTGTGCATGCGCATGTCTTTTGTCCTCTGAGGTAAATCATGGATGTTGAGATACCAAATGACAGAGTTTCCATACAAATTCTTAAATAATTTCTTTATTTAAAAACCAATTTTTGCCTCCCACTTCTGCCATATATATGACATCTGGGCCCAGAGTCTCTCAATTGTTTTTTAAATAAAGTTCACCAATTTCTGTTGTTGACCCTTAAGAGTTTTGGTCATCTTTAAGATATTAGTCTGTCTTTACTTTCATTCATTTCATTCTAAATAAAATTTTATGAATCATGTACATATGTATACAATTGGATGTATCTTCACAAAGAAAATACTTGCCCATATAAAGAACACTCAAACATTGAATTAAAAGATATAACCATATGAAATTGCCAGTGTTGACCATTTTGAGCACAAAATGATATGTTTATGTTTCAAGTAACTATAATATTATCAGTATTTCTGTAGCTACCAAGTGTACATTTTCTTTGATACTACTCCACCTAAAACAATCCCTCCCTTGTTTTCTAAAATGCAGTTATTGTGGCATCATTCTTTCACCCAACTTTACACCTGTGAGATTTATCTTTGTGGTTGCATGCAGGAGAGTATTTGATTTACATAGCTATACATTTTCCCATTGTATAAAAATCTATGTTTTATCCATTCTACTCTTGAATAACATTTGATACATTTTCAGTTTGGTATTATTACAGTTAATACAGTTAAACATTTTGGTACATGTATCTGAGTGAATATACACACTCCTTTCTTCTCAGGATGCTTCTAAAAGTAAAATTGATGTATAAGAATATATGTATTTGTTAAGCATTCCCATATACATCAGTGATTTTCCAAATTTGGTGTGCCAATTTACACTCATAATAGCAAAGTATAAAAGTTCTGGTTATTCTACAACCTAGCCACTAGTTAGTATTGCCATCCTTTTTAATGTTAACTTTCTACCGCAAGTCTAATAGTGTCCCTTGAATGTTAGGATTTCTGATCCTAATGAAATTGAGATGTTTTCTGGTTTACTAGGCTTTTGGATCTCTTCTTTTGTAAAATATATCTTTAAATATTTGTTCATTTTCTTTTTCAGTTGGGTTATTTTTCTCTCTAATTGATTTTTGAGAATTTTGTACATGTGTGGCAATAACTAAAACTGAACACACACACACACACACACACACACACACACACATTTATTTAATGCAAGCAATTTTATTCTAAGATACATACTCTCAAAACATATACTCTTATAAATAAAAAGACATACCCAATAAGTTTATGTTGTCATAAATCCTGGTAGCCAAAACTTTAAAATAATTCAAATGTTCACCAACCATTGAATAGCTCAATAAAATATAATATCTATACTAATACAAGGATAATATGCTAATTAGACCAGACATCTTTCAGATGTTCTTCCAGACAAAGCCATGGTGGCAGGGGCCAATGTAGAGGTGGTTAAAGGTTACCAGGCCGACAGGGGGGCAGTTAGGGGATGATCAGGCCAACAGGCAGGTTCATGATTATGAACCAGCAGTCCCAGATTGCTAGAGGGATATCTGTCTGCCAGCAGGTGGATATCCCCTAGGGTTCTTGGATTAGAGAGGGTGTAGGCCTGACTGAGGGAGCCCCACATGCACAAATTTCATACACATTAATTGAGTATTATAAGGTATTGAGAATAAACTATGTGTTATGATGATGAGTCTCTCAAATATAATTTTGCATAAAAATAGAGGTCACTGTTTCCATTAAACTGGGATACAGGTAAATTATGTTTGTAGTGTTAGGAATTACAACAGTGATATCCTTAGAAAAGATGGTGATGCACAAGGGGTTACTCTGGTTGGTGATGTTTTATTTAACCTTGTCAATCCCAGTCTTTGAAGACAAATTTATTTGAAAAAAGAAATAAAGACTTGATATTGAAAGTCACCAGTTCATAAATAAAGTTTCCACAGAATCATTAAGTTAAAGTCACCTCAATTCCAAAGCTGATCTATCCTAAAACAATTAAAATAAGTTGAGAAAGATTCCTGATGGATTTCAAAACTGCTAAACATAATTTATTGATATGTCTAAAATCAATTGCTTCACACATTGTTTGTGGAAGTAAGGAAGTAACTTTCATCATCAGCAAAAATAGTCTTAAAATAAAAGCACTGGGTTTTACCACGGCTTTAGATGGACAAAATAGTAACTCTACTTCATATCTACATATTTCATTTTCTCCACTACTTTCCTTTCTTTATCAATAGCATGCTGCATAATGTTGAAATTTATGAATAATGTAATTATAGTAATTATCTCTACATTATATTTCTTAACATTTTGTTTATATTGAAAATAAATATTTGTTTTTAGGATACTCATGTGATATACATATCGAAACTGGAAAAGAACTCTTGAAGAGATCATATTACTATTTGAATATTGATAAGTTTAGACAAATAAAGTGTTTACAAGTTTTATTTTTTGAAATAAAGAATAAATATTTCTCTGTAGCTTACATTACATACAATTTTAATAAGTAATATTATAAGAGAGAATAATATAAAATAAAATTTCATTTTATATTATAGGAAAAATAATCTCACCGAGAAGAGTAAGAGCAAACTTTATATGTCATTACTGATGATAAATTCTAGTATTCATTGAGTAATAATCTAGAATCAAATGCTTCATTTAGCCAAAGATAAATGCTAAGTCACCTTAATATATCATTTGACTTGGCAGAAAGCATGTAACACATTGAACTCACAGTACATAATTTTCTATTGCAGAGAAATAACAATGCTTCCAGCTACCACAAACATAGAAAACTATCTCTGGCCTTTTGTTCCCTTTCCTCAAAATCAATCTTGTAGAACTGTAGATGTAAAAGTGTATATAAATTTCAGGAAGCGCTGCACATTATCCTTAGCTATTTTAGTTGGACAGTTCTTAGTTATTTTCCATAAGTGATGGTTCAATAAGTTCTTACTTAATATCCTTGATAGGTTATTTGAAACTGTGGCTTTAAGTGAAATAACATATAATGAAAGCAATTTTTACCATAGGCTGATTGATACAAAAAAGGATAAGTTTCCACACCATACACAGTATCCAGACACAAAACCATCACCAAATTTCTACATGAACACCCAAAACACTTATAATATTAAATATGAAATAAATGTGAGCTTTTTATGAAATATTTATACAGCAACTAAGATAATTATTTGACACCCTGCTTATTCCAGTTCAGGGTTGCAGGTGGCAGGAGCTTTGTCCTGGCAGCTGAGGGTGCACACAAAACAGGAACTCACATTGCAGGGCACATTCATGGACACCCACATGCACACTCACAGACTGGGGCAATGTAGACATGCAGTGCAACTAACATGCACATCTTCAGGATGTGAAGAAAAATGGACATGGGGAGAATGAGCAAACTTCACAGACAGTGGTTCTGCCCAGGAATCGATTTTTTAAGTGGGTTTTTATTGATATAGAGAAAGAGGAAGGGAAAGATAAATAGAAACATCAATGAGAACATCTTAGGACTGCCTCCTGCCTGCTCCCTGAGGATTGAGCCTACAACCTGGGCATGTGGTTTGACCGAAACCAGCAATCTCCTGATGTGTGGTTTCAAGCTCAACCACCAAGCAACAGCAGCTGGGCAGAGATTCAATATTTTTCTCATCAGTGTTGTAACAAAAAGATGTTGAATGAATAATGAGATTATTCAAAATGGGTTTAGGTCTTCTAATAGTCTATGATGAAAGAGATACAGAACAAATATTGTCATCATTATCAAGCGATATTTTGGTATAAGTATACACATACACACACACACACTCAAACAAAAAGTTTACGAAACTTGTTCTACAGAGCTTGACAAAGTAGTAGCTTACTGTTGCTTAAGCTATTTTAACCACTGACATGCAGAAAAAGTTTCAATGTATTTTCATTTTCTGAGATTTCACTTAATGTTAGGATCAGCATGAGAAGATATAAAATCCTCCATATCAATAACTGTACTAGAGCTCATTTGAGGATTAAGCCTAGGGTACATTCCTTAAAAATATAAATTACAACTATTTTTTACATATATAGGGTGTGTAAAATGTTTTAGCCAGTTCTCATAACATGAACATCTTTAATTTTTCTAATGGGAACTCATAGCCAATGTTCATAATGATTATTATTATATTTCAAATATATTTTATTGATTCTTTACAGAGAAGAAGGGAGAGGGATAGAGAGCTAGAAACATCCATGAGAGAGAACATTGATCAGTTGCCTCTGACACACTCCCAACTGGGTATGTGCCCCCAACCAAGATACATGCCCTGGACCGAACCTGGGACCCTTGAGTCTGCAGGCCTACTCTCTATCCACTGAGTCAAACCGGTTAGGGCCATAATGATTATTAATCAACCATTAATTCTACCAATAAAAACCCTTTTATGACTTTCAGTTTGCCAGTTAACAGTATCTCTGGCCTTAATGAGAGATTATTAAGGTAGCTGTAATAGTTGAATGAGTTGTATCTGGAATTTGAAATTTCTCATAAAATAATAGTTGACCATCCCTGGAATGAGTATAAATGAATACATGACTAGTGTGGTGAGGGCAGTGAGGTTGGAAGATGGAAGAGGGCATAGAGGGAATAAATATTGATGGAAAAATAAAACAAAATAAAAATAAAATAACAATTATAAAGAACAATACATGACTAGCCAGTGTGAATTATAATTCAATTTATTGAAAAACCCACAAACATACATATATAAACATCGTACGCTATTGTCTACGGAAGTTATTTCAGAGTACTTTAATGAAAATACATTACCATAATAGATGAGAGAGAATCTGGAGAGGTATTAGTCACTATAGAATTGCTATGCATACTATTTAAGGTAAGAGGGAGAGGGGTGGCATAAGCCTGCTGAAGACAGAAGTTGGAGGCAGTTTTAAAGGATAATCAAAAAAATCCTTTCAAGTTCTGACAATGCCGGTGCACACTTATGTAACTTTGATTCAAAAGGGCCAAGACACATAATGAAGAAATCAGAAGCAACTCATTCAGAACTACGAGTGCAAGTGTCGAGGAAGCCTGGTTGTTGAAAAAGAACTGCTGAGTGAAATGAGTGGATGACTGCACTTCTTTTCTCTATAGTTCAAAAGTGAAATTCTGACTGCAGGAAATGCCTGGTTAGGTTGCACCAAGCAAGCATGATCAAAAGTGCCTCTGTGTGGACTTCTGGTTTCAGTCTGATATGTAAAGGGCTTGGAAATTGTCACTGTCATTCTTCCTACAAGAAAATACAAAGAAAAACTTAAATGAGTTACTTTCCTTAGGTCCATCTATAAGGAGATCCCACCATAGAAATATCAGAATGTCTAAAATCCATAGACCTGACAGGATCAATTGTTGGTGTGGATGAAAGATGACAGAAACTCTTCCTTCCTGGCTGATGGAATGGCACAGACACTTTATACAATTGTTTGGTATTTCTTTAGTTTTAAGTCAATTTATTTGTTTTTATATTATTCATTTACTTATTTATTTATTCCTCACCTGAGAGAGTCAAAGAGAGAGGGAAAGACAGACAGAAATATCGATGAGAGAGAAACACAACAATTGGTTGCCTCCTATACACACTTGGACCACAGCCCAAGCCGGGGGGAGCCTATAATGAGGTACATGCCCTTGTCTGGAATATAACCTAGGAGCCCACCCTCAATCCGGTGGACAAATGCCCTAGGGCTGGTATTTCTTACGGAATTAAATATAAACTTACTATATTATCCAGCCATAGCTCCTCTGCTTCTAATCAAAATAATTGGGAAACTTATGTTCTCAGAAAAGATTGGCATGAATATTCAAGAAATTTTAATCCTAATCTCCAAAAACTGGAATGGGAAAAAACTTTCTTTAATAGGTAAATTAACTGGCAAATTGCAAGGAATTATAATCCATTTAAATACTTTTTAGAGATAGGAAAAAATAAAAATATCAAGTCCTGATTTAATCTTAAATGCATATTGCTAAGCTAAAGAAGTTAGTCTCAGAGGGATAGATACTGTATAATTCAATTTTTGACATTCTGGAAGACAAAGTGTGGAGATGTTAACAAATCAAGTTATTACCAGGGGTTTGGAGAAGATGGAGGTTTCAATAGATGCTATTGTGAATGGTAATACAATAGAGGGCCCATGGCTCTTAGTCATTTGTCAAAACTCACATCATAAATACTCATAAAGAGCAGGCAGACAGCTCTGGTTGGGGGTGGCTTTCATGGCAGGTAGAAGGGTTGAGCCAAAAAAAAAAAATGCACACTTAAAAAAACCCTTATGAACATAGATAACAATGTGGCAAATGTAAAGAGGGAGGGAAATAGGTGGAGGTAGAAGAGGGTATAGTGGGGCATAAATGTTTATTGAAAAAAAAGTAATTTAATTTAAAGAAACCTATAAAATAAATAAATTAATGAAATAAAATATATTTAAATAAGTAAAAAGAATAAATCTTTTGTTGGGCAGAAGCTTTTTATTTTGACATAGATCTATTCATTTATTTTTGCTTTTATTTCCCTTTCCTTGCATCAAATTGATAAAACCTTTAATACTAAAGTCCATAAGTTTATAACCAATGGTTTTTTTTCTATGTAATTTAATATTATTGTCTTACATTTAAGTCACTGATATGTTTTGGGTTAATTTTTATAGTCTATTTTTATTCTTTTGAGTGTGACTTTCCAATTTTCTCAGCATCATTTATTGAAGAGGCTTCTTTTTTCTTGTAATTTTTGGCTCCATTGTAAAAAAATATTTACCCGTATGCATGTGGGTTTATTGCTAGCTCTCAATTTTGTTTCAATGATCTGTGTGTCTATGTTTCTGCCAATGCCATACTGTTCCAATTATCATTGCTTTGTAGTATAATTTCAAGTCAGGAAGTGAGATACCTCCAGTTTTATTCTTTAAAAAAAAAAATCCTCAACCAAGGAAATGTTTTTCATTGATTCTAGAGAGAGAGAGAGAGGAACAGAGAGGAAGAGAGACAATGAAACATCAATGTGAGAGGGAAACATCAAAAAAATTGATTGGTTGCCTCTTGTATGTACCCCAAATAGAAACCTGGGTGTCTGGTCTGGCCTGACTAGCAATCAAACACATGACCCTTTGGTGCATTGGATGACACTCTGACCACTGAGAACAACATCAAGGGTTCCTGCTTTGTTCTTATTTCTCTGGGTTGCTTTAGCAATTTGAGGTCTTTTGTGGTTTCATACTAATCTGATGATTTTTGGTTCTATTTATTTAAAAATGTCATTAGGATTTTTATGTGAATTGCAATAAATGTAATACTGCATTGGATAATGTGGCCATTTTACCCAATGCAATATACTCTACGCTAATTCATCCAGTCCATAAACACAAAATATCTTCCATTTCACTGTGTCTTTTTCAATCTCTTTTAACAATGCTTTGTAGTTTTCAGTATATGGGTCCTTCACATCATTTGTTGTCTTTAGTCTTAGGCATTTTATTCTTTTCTGTACAATTGGAAAAAAAGTTATGTTCTTTTCCCTTGAAGTTTTATTGTTAGCATATGATAACAGTGAATTTTTGTACATTGATTTTTGTATCCTGCCACTTTACTGTGTTTAATTATTGTTTATAATAGTTTTTGGGCGAGTATTTAGGATTTTCTATGTGTATAATTATGTCATCTGCAAAATAGTGACACTTATATTTCCTCATTACTATTTTGAAAGCCTTTTATATCTTTCTCTTGCTCTGGGAAGGAATTTTTTAAATATAGTTTTATTGATTTCCTAGAGAAAGAAAGAAGGAAAGAGAGAGGAAGAAAAATCAGTGATGACAGAGAATTATTGATTGGCTGCCTCCTGCTCTTCCCAACCTGGGTATATCCTAACTGGGAGTCAAACAATGATATCCTGGTTCATCGATCAATGCTCTGACACTGAGCCATACCAGCTAGGCCCAGTACTATAAAAGAGGGGTGAGAGTAAACATCCTTGTCTTCTTCCTGATCTTGGAGAAAAAGCTTTCAATATTTCATCATTGAGTACTGTATAGCCACTATGGAAAATAGTATGTAGTTTCTGAAAGAATTAAGAATAGAGTTACCAGAATTTGCAATTGCAATACCCACCGAGCAGCTGCAAATCCCAGAACATTGGTCCCAAATTAGCACAAATATGCGGATTCAGAGGATCTCTACAATCCACCATGAAAAGATCAGATTTTGCCTGTGATGAGGAGAGAGAGAACTACAAAACCAGAGACCTGGAGAAGAGAGACCATGAGAGACAAAAAAACAGCCTGCATATGAAAGAAAAGCATGCATCACTAGAAAAGCAAGTAAACAAAATGGAGGCAAGCAACCTGCCAAAGAAAGACTTCAGAGAAATGCTTATAAGGTGGCTGAAAAGAATGGAAGACAAATTCAACAATGTAATATATTAATGAAAAAAAAGGAAAATTAAAAAAAAATAGAATAGAGATACCATATGACCCAACAACCACTCTTTTGGGGAATCTATCCTAAAAATTTTAAACATTTATTTACAAAGATATATGCACCCCTCACCCCTGTGTTCATTGCAGCCTTATTCATGGTGGCTATGATATGGAAACAACCAAAGTGTCTTTTAATAGGTGATTGGATAAAAAAGATGCGGTACATATATAAAATGAAATACTACTCAGCCATAAAAAAAGAATGAAATATTGCCATTTGAAAGAACATAGATGATTCTTGAGAATATTATACTAAGCAAAATAAGTCAAACAGAAAAAGTTAAGGACCATATAATTTTACTCATATGTATGATATAAAACTGAAAGCAACAAATGACTACACAAGAAACACAAATAAAAAACTCATAAATATTGTTAACTGTATGGTAGTTACCAGAGGAAAGGGGAGTGGGAGAATTGAAAAAGGTAAAGGATGTCAAATATATGGTGACAGTATATGATCTGACTTTGGGTAGTAGGTACAGAATGTAACATGTGGTTCATGTATCATAGAAGTATACACTTGATTCCTATATAATTGCAATGTTGCCCAATATATTTAATTAAAACACACACAGACACACACACAAAGTGGAAACCTCAAATAATACAAATTTAATTATTTGGAGGTCAAGGCATTCCAGAATGGAATGCAGATTTTGGCAAAATTAATTTAATTGTTTTATAAATATATAATGTCACCTTATTACAGAGCATGTGGGGAACAAATGTTTGTTTAAATAATTTTGGAACTATGGAATCTCTAAAACTAAAAATAAAAAGAACTGTTCATAAGCACTGTATTGTAGCTGATAAGATGGTATACACAAGGATATGTGTTAAAATTCTGAAATAATATTTTAAATAATTCATGCAAAATAAATAGAACTTAATTCATTTTTTTGAATATTTGAATATTATTTGTGTTTTGGTCATTTTTGTAATTATTTTTTCAATTGTGTGTAATGAAACTTCCATTTAATTTATTGCATTTCGAAAAATTATGATGCTTATTCTTTTAATGAAACATATTTCTTCATCACCATTTTTTTCAGCTGTATTTCTGTTTATACTTTCCAATGCTCACATCCTTAAAAGTCCTTTCTGAAAGAAAAGAACTCATGACTAATTGGCTTCATGGGTTGCTGAGTGATAAAGCTAAGGAATAATATTCTCTTTATACTTACTGAAATGTGTACAGGGATAAAATAGAAAATTGAGGATAAAATAATTTTTTATGTCTTATTTATATTTTAAGCCTTCCTTGAATTATTTGAAAATATATATTTGTGTTAGATTGTATTCAATAATGTTTTGCTGGGTTTAAATTTTTTTTCCAAACCTTTATTTTTGTTGAAACCATTTATAGATAGACATGGATATAGATAGATATAGATATAGATAGATATAGATATAGATATAAATAGATATAAAATGATGATGGTTTCTCTCTTTTTTTATGGGGTTATGTCAATTCTAAAACCGGGAAGAGAAAATAATTTGGCTCATTTTGACTGAGTGGTGAACATGACTGATAAGAAACCAGACAAGTATCCCACACTCTAAGGCTGATGATTATATTAGGTGAGAGAAGTAACAACAGCACAAACATGTCAGGTGGGGAGAAAATTATACTAATGAAAAAGGAAAGGGTTTGCTGGGAATTTTACTTAATAAGATTAACCTATCTACTTTCAAAGTTTCCAATTAGCATTTGTGATAAATCCCACTATTGATAGCATTCATCATTTACAATAAAAAATTAGCAACAGAAAATTTTGAGTGAGCAAAGACATTTGTAGTTTTTGAAATAGAGGTGAGCTATGACCATGGAAAAAGAAACCACAATGAAAGTCTCTGAAGTCAGGGACAATTTCAGATATATCAAGACAAAAATAAAAAATAAGATACAGTAAATAGAATGTGGCAGCTTCATTGAATTTGAAATACAACAAATATTCCAAATTATTGAAAATTCTCACTAATAAGGCAAATCTACAAATATGTACATTTTTATGTCAACCATCTATAGCCATCACACTTTGAAAAATGTAATAAAAACCTATTAAATACAGTATTCAATTAAAATGTACATTTATCATTAATTATTTTTAAATGTATGCTTGGGACAACATTTCTCAGTATGTATTTTCTGGAGTACTAGCTTGTTAAATAGCAATAGGCAGTAAGAAAAGAAAGCATCTGTGATCAAATAAAATCACAATGAATTTAAGTAAGTACATTTGGTTAAATAAGTCAATTTATTTTTAAAATTTATTCTAGTATTTCATTGAGCCAACTCAAAAGTCAATTATTCATTCACTAACTAATAATTATGACATTATGAAAATGACATTCAAGGCTGCATAGCACTTGTGCCTTAGGATGTCATCAACAATTTCTGACAAATTTGTCCCTTTCCTTATTGCTCAAATTATTTTTTTGCAATTTATTTAAATAAAAAGTCACTTTCCAAGTTATTAAATAATAATCTGTTTATACTATTCTCTTCTACTCAATTCAGCAAAAGAATGATCTCTCACCTTGTCTAAAAGACAACTTCTGGCTTGGCTGGTATTGCTCAGAGTTTGAGCATCAATCTATGAACCAAGAGGTCATGGTTCAATTCCAGGTCAGGGCACATGACCAGGTTGTGGGCAAGATCCCCAGTAGAGTTTGTGCAAGAGGCAGCCTATCAGTGCTTCTCTCTTATTGATATTTCTTTTTAAAAAAAAAACAACAAGTTTATTGTTGAAAATATTACATATTTTTCTTATATCTAGCCCATCACTGACTCCCACACCTGGTCTTCACCATCCTATTGCCTGTGTCCGTGGGTTATGCCTATATGCATTCAAGTTCTTTGGTTATTTCTACCTCTCTCTCCCTTTCCCTTCCTCTTTGAAATAAAAAAAAAATACACATTTTTAAATGCAAGAAAGTACTGCCAGCATTGTTAAAAAATAAAAACAATAAAAGACAACTTCTGCATTCTTAATCTCACATTTTTCCTTAAACTTCCTATTCATGTGCTTACCTTCAACATGGTTCTCTCAACTATTGCTGTTCCCTTCTCTATTATAAAAGCTGAAATCCTTGAGGCTATATTTTATAGACTCCTTTTCTAGTAGGGTTTGCATATATTGCACTAATGAAACACATTCATTTGAAATTTGGAAGGCAAATGAGATTTATCAAGAGGCAAATTAGGATAAGTTCATGGGCTTTAGCAGAAAAAGTTTGTAGTTTGTCAGTAGTTTCAGAGAGTCTTTCAGAGAACTATTACTATTGTGCTACATGATTTCTGCACCCAGACTATTTGATTTTTTTAAGAATTCCCATATTTGTGTAAGCCTCTAAGTCCTGTATTGCATTACTTCCTACTTATAAAAAACTCTTTTTTGCTGCTGCTGCTACTCTTCGTCCTCCTTCTTTGTCTTCATAATTTTTCATATTCTTTTTCATTTTCTCTTTTTGTCGTTATCATCTTTGTTTTCTTTTTTTAGGAAACTAAGACTAATTCAAAACTAATCCAGATTTTGTTTGCTCATAAATGTTGCTTTGCCAACCACATATTTCTTGCAACTTCTCTTCCTTTGTTTTAGTTATTCAACAAGTTGATATTTAGTGCTTACTAAGTTGTAGTTGTTTTTTTGTTTGTTTGTTTTTTTTTGTTTTTTGTGTGTGTATGTGTGTGTTTTTACATGTCCTAGGCATCTGGAATACAAGATAATGCCATACAATAATGTTTTGGTTAATGACTGATCATATGTATGAGATGGTCCCATAAAATCATAATGGAGTGAAAAACTTATGATGTCTTAGGCATCATTGCATTATAGTGTACACTAGTAATGTATAATCATTCATATTTATATACCACTCACTCAAGGACTCCCCCAGAGCAACTTCCAGTCTTGCACGTTCTGCTTATGGTAAGTGCCCTATACAGGCATTCCATTTTTTATCTTTTTATAAAAAAATCTTTATTGTTGAAAGTATTACATACATCCCCTTTCCCTCCATTGACCTCTTCTAGCACTGTCCCTCCCAACACTCACTCCAGGCTTCACCATACTATTGCCTGTGTCCATTGCACACAAGTTCTCTCTTCCTACCCACCCATGCCTTTCCTCTGAGATTCAACAGTGTATCCTATGTTTCTATATCTCTGAAACTATTTTGTTCATCGGTTTATTTTGTCCATTAGATTCTACATATGAGTGAGCTCATGAGATACTTGTCTTTTACTGGCTTATTCCTATGAGACATGAAATAATGACAATTTTATTGGACACTTATCCTTTAATTCATACATAGCCATTCCTAGTTCTATTAATTGATCTCAAATGTATTTCTTTGGGAAACTCCAGAGATCTCAATATCTCCTTAAATTCTAGGCATAGAATATCTTTCACTCTCATCCTGGAGGTCTTACCTCCTAAAATCATAAAATAACTAGGAATGTAGAAAGACACAGTGAAAAGTCTGATTGCCATGTACTCATGTTCAATTTGTGTTCTATATCTTCCAAATTCCCAAATCTAAAATACAAAACTCTGTTTTATATTCTATGGAATCTTTATTCAAGGAATTCAGGGAATTGAGAATATTTCCTCATTAGAGTAAGTAGTTCCAACACACTTATGCATCTGTTTGTTTTGTAAATAAATGTCATGCATGAGGATACCAGGGCAAAAACTAACAGATTCTTAGACACCTTTTCTTTGTAAATCCTCCCCTGAGGTCTTTATTATTGATTTTTTTTAGAGAGAGAGAGGAAGAAAGAAGGAGGAGGGAGGAGGGAGAGAGAGCGAGATAGAGAGAGAGAGAAAAAGAAAGAAAGAGAGAGAGGAAGGAAGGAAGGAAGGAAGGAAGGAAGGAAGGAAGGAAGGAAGGAAGGAAGGAAAGAAGGAAGGGAAAGAGAAACAGACTTTGATGTAAAATAGAAACACCAATTAGTTGCCTTCCAGATGCAGCCTGCCTGGGAATTGCACTGCAGGTAAGGTATGTGCCCTAACCAGTTGAACCTGCAACCTTTTTGGTATACAGGACAATGCTCCAACCAACTGAACAACCTGGCTAGTCTGTTTCCTTAAACACTTTAGATTATTTTTCCAATGACTGTAGCTTCCTAGGCAATTCAAATAATCTATTATTCACCTAAAAAAAAGGAGAAAGTGGTAAAGAGATAAATAGAGTATTTTCAGTGAAATAAAAAATAATTTAAATTAATTAATTGTCTAAGTCAAAGCAAATAAGAAAGCAAAAATCTGCCTAGTGGGTGAAGCTCATTGGTTGGGCATGCACCCATGAACTAAGAGGTTATGGTTGGATTCTCAGTCAGGGCACATGCAGGTTCAATCCCCAGTGGGAGCCCCTTTACACGTCAAATGTGGTTCAGGGTTCCTAGTTCAGGGTTCAGGTTCTGGAGGAGGCCACAATTAAATGAAAAGAGAGAATAGAAGATATTAATTTGGTGATATTGGGGAGCCAGGCAGGAGCCTTCCTCTAGAGGAAAGGACTACCCCTTGCTCTGGCCTTTTTCTCCCTTTTATTAAGATTTTGGGATACACCCATAGCCTTTAGCCAGGAAATTACAAGAACAAAAATAAACATGGGAACAAACAGGTAGAGGCTGCTTCAACTAACAATGTTTCAACTAAACAGTGAGTGATTAGCTCTGATCTTTCAGAGCAATTAAGGTTGACCAGCTTTCTGGTCTCTTGTTCACATCTTTCTATTTGTGAGACAATGTTTGGTTTCCCGCAGGGCATGCAGAAGTCTGCTGATCCATTGATGTTTCTATCTTCCTATCCCTCACCTTTCATCTCTAAAAATCAATAAAAACATTTAAAAAAAATCAATCAACATACAGAAGGCCCTGTATTCCAAAAAAATTATATCTTCATTCTAATTTTTAAAATTAATCACTCTGCCCTAGGTTTAATGTGATACATTTTTATTTGTAACTACTTTTCAATTAAACACAATAAATTGATAATCTTAGGACAAATTTTAAATGTACATGCATTTTAAAGTTTACCTAACTTAAAATTGTGCTATTTGTTAATATAGCTTATACTTCAATTTTAATTTTCAGGAAATGTGCGATTTTGAAAAGATATAAAACAAATGATTGGGAAACATAAAAGAAATATAATAAACTTATGAGGAGCATCATGTGCCTTTTCTTTTCTGGATTATAGAATAATATTATATACTAACCTGCTCATCTTATTAGTTGTGGAACATCCATTGTAAAGAATCTTTCTGAGCAATGCCAGTTTGTTTAGAAATATTTGAATCTTAACCCCTAATGAACACAACAATAAATAAAATTAAGAGTTTGTGATGTGTTTGTGTATGTTTGTACATATATATGTATTTAAACTATTTTAACTCCAAGTGAGTTATTTCACATAGTCTTTAGTTCCTAATTTTTCTATTCTTCTTATAGTAGACAATAGTGTTTATCTATACAGCTTCTATGCTTAATCTTTCCCCCTTAATAGATTTTATTTACTTTTAAAAATGTGTCCACTAGATGACTAGATCACTTTTCTTAAAAAGGCACTCAAAGGGTTAGAAGAGGGATAGAGCACCACTTTTTACTGCAGTGAAACTATTCTGCATGATACTTCTTCAATGGTGGGTACAGGAAATTATTCATTTGGCAAAACCCATAAATCTGTTCAATAAAGAGTGAACACTTATATAAACAATAAAGTTATAAATAGCATATCTATTAGTTTTCAATTATAAAAACACTAGAAGCCTGAGGCATGAAATTTGTGCATGGGGGGCGGGGAGGTGCTTCAGCCCAGTCTGTTCCCTCTCCAATCTGGGACCCCTTGAGGGATGTCAGACTGCCCATTTAGGCTCCCAACCATTTCTGCCTGCCAGCCTGATCACCCCCTAACCACTCCCCTGCCAGCGTGATTCATGCTTAAGTGCTTCACTGCCAGCCTGTTTGCCCCTAACTGCCCTCCCTTGTGAGCCTGGTCACTCCCAACTGCCTTTCCCCATGGGCCTGGTCACCCCCAACTTCCCTCCTCTGCCATCTTGGTCACCCCCAAATGCCCTCCCTTGCAGTCCTGGTCCCTGCCAACTGCCCTCCCCTGCTGGCCTTCTTGTGGTGGCCATCTTGCGTCCACATGGGGACAGGATCTTGTGACCACATGGGGGCAATCATCTTGTGTGTTGGAGTAATGCTTGATCAGCATATTAATCTTTTATTAGATAGGATAGAGGCTGCTGCACGGATGGAGGCCAGCTGTTTCTCCTTGAAAATGTCCTAGATCAGGGTGGGTGTTCCCTGGGGGATGAGGCTGACCTGGGCGAGGGGCCTGTGTTGGTTTGCAGGCTGGCCATGCCCCCAAGAGACACAAGAGGAGGCCCTGGTATCTGGAATTTACTTATTTTCTACTCCTGAAACCTTGTAGCCTGAAGTGGAGCCAAACCTTCTGTTCACTGAGCCATTGAAACTTTGTTGCCTTAACCTCTGTTGGCCAGGCTTTGCATCACCAGCGGCAACCCAGGCCTCTCTCCTGCTCTCTCTGTGGCTGTAGCCATCTTGGTTGGGTTAGTTTGCATACTTACTCTGATTGGATGGTGGACATGGCTGGTGGGGAATGGCTTGTGAGTACAGAGGAGGCAAGGCCAATTTGCATATTATTCTTTTATTAGATTGGATTTCACATAAATGTAATATATTAAAAATGAAAGAAACTGAGGATGATGGGAGTATATAAGAACTATGAGTAGTTTCTGTTCAAGTTTTCATCATGGCTTCTTCAAATTCAATTTTTATATCATTCTTAATTTTATTTTTTTTGTTTTATGTTTATTTTTAAATATGTAATGCTATCAAACATCAACACAGAAAAATAAATATTATACATCTCACAAAATGGAAATAATATTAAAATTTTATGTAACATCCATTAACTCATTATGTTATAAATTTATTACAAATAACATCCAATTATTGTATGTTTTTAAGAATGCAATTTTTGTTTTTGTTTATTTTTGCCATGTACAAAATCATATCATGATTACATATATTTATGTAGACACAGTAGAATATTTTCTATGAGTATATTTGCATTATTTAGATTTAAGATTGTGATAAAACAACTCCAGAATAGAATGTGCAGACAGGAATGAAGAATTGTTTTGCTTAGCAAATTTTGCTTTCTTGAAAAGGCTTATTGAATGCTTGGTGAAGTGAAAACTAAATTTAATAATTCACTGTCAGGTAACAGATGTTTAAAAAGATTAGGCACAGTAGTTAGATACACATATAGCAAACACACTTACATAAAGCTCTAATAATTCAGTGTCTATGTTCTCTTTTTGGTTAAAGATTCATATACTTGTAGTCAAAGTAGCACTACACAAGAAAATGTAAAATGAAACATGTGAAAAATAAAAGAAATACTATTAATTAACAAGAAATATATCATATGCATATTATTTTCTAGAGTTGTATTTTTAATTAACCTGCGGGTTTCAACAGTCTGATGGATGCCCAATTTCCCAAAGTTAATCTGATCATTACTGCAAAGTCAAATGACTTTGGTAGTAAACCCAGATTCAGAATATTCAGATTTTCCTATGGGTCAAAAAACTTTGCTGCCTCATGATGTAGAGATACAAAATGAGGTCAAAAGCTAAATTGTGAGGTGAATGACCCCAGACAATCTCTTTGGGTTGACTTTTTTTTCAGTTATTTTTGTTTTGCTTTGTTTTTTAATCCTCAACTGAGGATACATTTTTATTGATTTTTAGAGAGAGAGGAAGGGAGAAAGAGAAACATCGATGTGACAGAGAAACATCAATCAGCTACTTCCTATATGTACCCCAAATTAAAATCAATGGAATCCACAGCCTAGGTATGTGCCCTGACTTGGAATCAAACCTGCACCCTTGGTGTATAGGATGATGCTCTAATTTAGCCCCCTGGACCAGGGCTCTTTGGGCTGATTAGTTCTTAAAACATATGTTTTTAATGATTTTAGAGAGAGGGGAAGGGGGAAAGAAAGAAAACCATGGACCTTCTGCCTCTTGCCTGCTCCCTACTGGGGATCAAGCCCACAGCACGGGCATTTGCCTTAACTGGGGATTAAACAGGCAACCTCTTGGTGTATCAGACAATGCTCAAACAACTGAGCAACACTGGCCAAGGCATGGGTTGACTCCTGATAAATTGTCTGGGACAAGGAATTCTCATTCCTCCAAGTGGGTGATTTGTAGCCAAACTTGTGATAATACCAGAAGCTCCCAAGATATTCTAATAGCTAGGTATGAACAGAGTAACATCTTCCTTAGGGTTTTCAGTTGCTGGTGGCTACAATCAATAGCAGTTGTGTAAGTGGCTACTAGTAAATCTTAGACTTTCTAGTGTTGAAACATACCACATATTTAACCTATTCACTCTTTCTTATATTTTTCAGTGAAAATGAGAAAAATAGGTGTTAGTCTACTGGACCATGGGACTCCTTTGAAAAGAAGTTGGGGAATATAAGAGTCTCTCTCAGGTAGCCTATGGATTCAATATGTACAAAGTTGTTCTTGCTAGTAAGTGCCTCAACCTAAAGAATGACAACATTTCAAATGTGTTTTCTCAAAAAGACTTGGATATTATTTGGAAGTAACTTTTTCTTCACTGAAAAGTTAGGCCTTTGAGTATATAATTATTATTACAAAATTAGCATTTAAAATTTATAGTATATATTGTTTACTTACTAATCCTCACTTAATTTTTTATAAAGGTTAGGGAAGAATGCATTATAAATGTTAGAGTTAAATATAAAAAAAAAATGAGCCATCAGTTTATCTGTTTGAAAATAGTCACCTAAATTTTCAATTCAGGTTGACTCTTTACATATTATACCATTTGTACCATCCTGGAGATAGTTATCCTTTCCTAAATTATTAAAGTTGCCTGTGGCTTCATATACCACACAGACTTTTGCAATATAAGAAGTCATAAAATGCACTAGTGTGAACATGAACAAGTGAGTAAAATTAAAAGACAAATATGAAATGAACAAAAGAAAAATCACATATAATGCTATATGACAATTATAAAATGTTTTATTTTATATGTCCTTTAAATCATTATTTAATGTAGATATTACACAGTTATAAACATGTTTTGAATATAGTTGCATAGTAGATTTTATTTAATATTTTATATGTACACATGTGTATATCTGTATAATATACACTTATAACTATTATTAGATTGGATTTATTAATATTTTTGAGAATTTGTTGCCTATGTTCATGAAGAATAACATTTTTTATATATATTTTATTGATTTTTTTATAGAGAGGAAGGGAGAGGGATAGAGAGTTAGAAACATCAATGAGAGAGAAACATTGATCAGCTGCCTTGGGCACATTTCCTATCAGGGATGTGCCCACAACCAAGGTGCATGCTCTTGACTTGAATCTAACCTGGGACCTTTCAGTCTGCAGGCTGATGCTCTATCCACTGAGCCAAATTGGTTTGAGCAGATAACGTCTTTCATTACTGATAATAGCACTTCATGGATGTGTACACATGCATATTTGTGCTTCTCTTTTTCTTGATATATATTTCTAATTTATCTGTTTTAAGGGATTTTTCCAATAACTAAATTTTTACTTTAAATTTTTGGTTTTAATTTGCTTTTCTTTTTCTTATTATTAGCAATCCATTACATTATAGACTTTAAAACACTTTTTCTTTCCCAAGATAGGTAAGAAAATAATTTCTCCACTAGGCATTACTTTAGCTATATCCTGTTTACCTTACCAAGGGGGCTATAAAAAGATAGGGCAAATAAAGGATTCATTTCCTGTGAATAACTTGAGGAGGCCAGGCAAAAGTGGGGTGAAGGCAGGAGCTGGGTGGAGTAGGGCAAAACTAGAGAAAATGGGCAGCATCTTCAATGCTCTCAACAATAAAAATGTTTGTTTGTTTGTTTTTAAGTGAAGGAAATACCTTGTCCCTTCACAGCTTTTCCTAACAGAACATAAATTAAAATCTGACCTTTATTATCTCTGTTCTGCACTTCATTTTGTAGCTGTCACTTTCTGGTAAGTCTTATGTAGTCTCACCCTGCCAATATTTACCAATCCTCTACATCGGACTCAGACTCACAGAGAATGCTTATATAACTTTTGACTTTTGACCCCCTCCCTCTCTTTCATAGCTCCTTCTGCTCTAGTCTCTGTACCATACATTACAGATGTGTCTCTGTCCCCAGCTCTGATCTGTGCCTCCTTTTTTTAGTTGGACTATTCTTTTGAGCTTGTAATTTAGAATCTAAAGATCTAAAATTACTGCAGTTAGAGAGCCATGGTAATAATGGGGTTATTTTCATGAGTTTTCCTTCTTATGAATCACAATTTTATAGATACTATTGATTCAAAACAGTTATATATTTTGTTCAGTTTTATGTTTTTTAGTTTTTGGCACTAGTCCAATACTATCTGCTCCATCATAGTGGGCCAATATCTGTTACTCTGTCATACCTGGAAGCAGATGTCTCTCTAAAAGACTTTAAAGTAAGGAAATCAGTAATAATGTAAACAATAAAAATAGAGTTAAAATTTTAAAAAGACCTAAAATAAGTAAGATTACCATAAGGCACATCTACACAATGGAATACTATGCTGCAATAAAAAGGAGTTGTTATTATTTGCAACAACATGAATGGAGATGAAGAGCATTATGCTAAGTGAAATAAGCCAGGCAGAGAAAGATAAATATCACCCGATCTTACTCATTTGTGGAATATAATGAACAACATAAACTGATGAACAAAAACAGATCCAGAGACAGAGAAACATTAATCAAAACGTCAAACCTAAGGGGTAAAGGGTAGAGATCAACCAAAAGGACTTATATGCATGCATATAAGCCCAATCAATAGACACAGACAACAGGGGATTGGGGACATGAATGGGGGGTTGGGGGGGGTAATGAGAGAATAAGGACACATATGTAATATCTAAATCAATAAAGAAATTTAAAACATAAAATAAAATAAAATAAAATGAGATTATGACTTATTAATATATATATTATAAAATGTATCTACACTTTTTAATAAACTGTACCTTCATGGCATCCACCAGCCAATCAGTAGTGAGTATACAAATTAGTGGGTCTAAGATGTCAGCAGCTTCAGAGCCAACCAGAGTGAGTGTGAGGCTTGGGTCGCCCCAGGTAATGGAGGAAGCCAAGCTTCCCACCAGCCCAGACTGGCCACTGAAGGGGGGATCTACAAGCAGGGAACACAGAACCAGCCCAGGCAGTTACGGGAAGGCTTGGGTCACAATTGTCCAGGCCGGCCACCTAGGGAGAGGCCTGAAAATGGCCCTCAGCCTCTTACCCAGGCTGGCCAGCCTGAAATCTGCCCTCAGCACCTTACCCAGGATTGCCATGTCCCCATGAGGTGAGGGGCCCCTGCTGGGGGGCATAGCCAGCCTACAAAGAGCTATCAGCCCCTCACCCAGGTTGGCCAGGCACCCCAGCAGGGACCCTCACCTCATGGGGGCATGGTTGGCCTGAAAACTGCCCCAGCCCTTTGCCCAGGCCAGCACCATCCCCAGTGGGGACCCTCACCCAATTGGGGCATGACCGGCCTGCAAACCACCACAGGCCCCTTTCCCAGGCCATCCTGCTATCCCAGGGAACACCCAGCCTGATCCGGGACACCCTTCAGGGCAAACCAGTCAGCCCCATCCATTCATCAGGCTTCTATCTATATTAATAAAAGGGTAATATGCTAATTAGTCCTTCTGGACAAAGCCATAGTGTCAGGGCAGAGGTAGAGGTAGTTAGGGGCCAAGAGGGGAGGGCAGTTGTGGGTGATCAGGTCTGCGGGGAGTGGGGTTTGGGGGAGTGAGGCAATTGGGGATGAGCAGACCAGCGGGGGAGATGGTAAGTTGGGGGCCTGCAGGCCAGCATGCAGAGTGGTTAGGGACAATCAGGCAGGCAGGCAGATTAGTGGGTAGGAGCGAGCAGTCCCGGCTTATGAGAGGGATGTCCAACTGCTGGTTGATCAGCCCTAAACTGGCAGTTGAACATTCCTTGAGGGGTCCCAGATTAGAGAGGGTGCAGGCGCAGCTGAGGAACACCTCCCCGAACCCTGCCATGCATGAATTTTGTGCACCGGACCACTAGTAAGTAGATAATTACTATAATTCTATTGCAATTAGTTTTTCCAATATCTGAATTTTCACACTTTCTTAATGACCAAATAAAATCATAATACTGTAATGAACTAAACCCTCTGTCTCATTATATAATATCACTGAGGAAAAAATATATTCAAGGAGAAAGAAAACTTTCATACATTTAAAAAATGCACTAATATGAAATGGTATAGGTTACATGAGTGGTGATTTTAATTTATATGTGGTAATTTGATTCACCTACAAAGACACTAAAATCTTTAATAGAACTTTCTCTGTCATTATTATTTATGACTCATAAAGTGATGTCAATGGAAATCATGTTTCAGAAAGGTTAACATGCAGATAAATTTATGCCTTGAAGAACTTATGCTTTTAAATCTTTCCAACAAGCTTCTCACCACCCAACACAGGGGCCCTCATTAGGACAGGAAGCTCGTGATCACTGTCCCATTTGGCCTTACCAATATAAGAAAGTCTAACTAAATATCATTCATATAAATAAAAGTGTATTTTAAAATATGAAAACAAAACTATCGTACTCTGATGGATCTTCATTTATCTTCTAAGGCTCAAAATAGGATATAAATATTAACCTAATGGTTTATGGTATAGCAACAGAGGAATCTTTTTATGTTAAATGAATGTTAAATCTTCCTTTCTTTTAACAATTACAACTAGAGCAGGAAGTAGAGAAAGAACAACTCTTCTGGTACATGCACTTTAGCCTGCCTGCAGTAAATGAATTTGATTTTTGCCTGCACTTATATAGCTTAATGAGGGTCCCTTTGCCCTTTTACTTACTGCTGTTTTGAATTAATGCTATCTTCAAGTAAATATGATGAATCAGAATAATTCAAAATTTCACAGAAATTAAAATTTCCTTGCCGAATATTGGAATCAATACGATGACTTTAAAGTTCAGAGTAGTAGGTTGGGAAACATACTCTTAAAAAACATTAAGACTGTGCAAAATCCTTTTTTCAATTTAGTTCTTTTCAGTGAGTTATCTGAAAAAATCTACTTAATGCTTTATCACTTAAAATAATATGGTTTCTATTTTTTAAAATGTGCAAGTGGAGACTCTAGTTTTCCCTATAGGTATATGAAAAGTTCTCTCTCAGAAAAATATTAAACCATTTTTAGGAGTTACAAAGAGAAAATAAAAATTATCTCACTCCATGGAAGTTTCATGACTTTCTTAGCCCATTGCCTTGAGAGTATGAAAAACCCTCCTGACAACACAGAAAGGAGGCAGGGTGTAGGAATCAGTGAAAAAAGCAGGCATATGGGCCATCTACTACTCTTGTTTCTACAAAGAGTGATCCACATTGTTTTCCCAGGCATTCCAGGCTCCTAGTTTATTTCCTGCTTAAGATCATGGGACTAAGAACAGGAACCCTAGCACAACTGACTAGAGTTGGGGATACTAGTTCAATGATCAGAGATGTTAAATCTTGTATTTCTTATCATATTTTGTAAAGTGATTTTTTAAAGAATACTTTTGATAAACATTTCTTTCTGTTCATGCTGCCTTGACTTCACCCTTCTTCTGGAGTGCTTTCTTCCCTTCGAATAGCGTGGTAAATTAGAAATAAAGTTTTCTTTAAATCAGGAGGGCTTTCTTAAATAATGGTTGGAAATTTAGGCCAACTATGTACTGGTATTTGAACAAAAAATTATCTTGGTGCTGTATTCCTGAGGTTCCTTATGCTGCCCTCCATTCTTTTTCTGTCCATACAGTTGCAAAACTTCAAGGGCCAAAATTAAGATCTATGACTAACTAAATGCTTATAACATCAAGGTTTGAACTAGAATTAACTATTCTTGGGTTTTCATTTCAATATTTAGGGATAAAGCATTCTAATAGTAGTTAACAGTATGCTTTTGTTTGGAAGATCCCTTATGGCAGCACTCATCTCAGGTAGAAACTGCAGTTTTTAACCTTAACTTTTACCCTGCTGTTTGGCTTCTGTACTTATTTGCTTCCTAAAACAATAGAAAAATTGTTTTGATTTTCTGAACTTATGTATGTTATCCCAATCAATTGAATATTCCATTGATGGTGGTTTGAATATCCCATTGATTGTGATCTCACTGGTTATAGAAGCACATTCTTTTGGGAGCCAGGACAGCTCAATTACCCTAAATTGCTCAGTAGCTACAGATAATGTGTTTCAGTTGACTCAGTGGTCTCAAGACCAGGACAACACAATTATTCTAAATTGCCTCGGAGGCCCCAGATAATGTGTTTCTGTTGATTCAGTGATCCCTAGACCCAAAACTATAGATAACTAACTTGCTCAATTTTGCTTCTGTAACTGTTTTGTGCAAACTAAGTTCCTCATTCCAAACCCAAGGATGTAATCGATACCTTTGTGCTATTCTGCTAATACAAGCCAGATGTGGCAAGATTTGGGGGGCTGCGAGATCTGGAACTTTTGTTCCTCTTATGTCACCAGCCTTTAATAAATGACTCCATAATTTGGCTTTTTGAGGCATCCTTTGTGAGATTCAGGATACAATGCAATACCTTATGCTGTTATATTCCTATATCTGTGGTGAATGGAGGTAAATGGAGAAATTAGAGAATACGGGAACCTGACATTGCTGACATACTTTACTTTAGAAAAGCTAACAAGAGGAGTCAGTGCACATTATTAAGTTTACATTAGTATCACTTAAAATATGATAATGTTTTTCTAAATTAGCTGTGAGAGCTGTGAAGTTGATTGCCCAGTGTGATAATAATATAAACTCTGAAATATAACACTTGCCAAAGTTTAAAAAAAACCCATAATAAAACCTTATAATGAAAAAATATGCTAACATCTGTTTTACTTATTTTAATTTATTGAGACACATTCAAATAAAATATAAGTGGCTATTATATGTGGCACAATGTAATATGAAGTATAGGTAAAGTATAAAACAATGCAATGTGATATTTTTACAAATATAATTAAAATATATATGTGCTGTGTATAAATATTAAAGTCCTCAAAATTTTGCATGTTATGATATGTAAAATATTTAATATATAGGATTGTGTTCATTTTTGAGATCTATATTTTCTTACATTTTACCATTCCTAATGTCAAGGTAAGTTTAATAATGGTGTTCATAGTTTAAAATAGATAATATTTTTTTTCTTTTTTTAAGTCAATGGATCTCATAAAATATTATTCTCAATCAGAATTATTTCATTTCTATTTGATATCAATATCTAGTGACTTTTTCTCTAATTCAAGAACAATTTTCCCTCATTTCCTGTTTTAGGTGTTTCCATCCATTCTTCTCATCCTAAAAGTGCTTGTGCTCCCTGGGAGTTTTTTGTTAATGTCTGGAGGCATTTTGTCTGTCAATATGGTGCACCAAATTACCTGGTCTCAAATGCCAATAATGCCAAACTTGAGAAACCCTGGCAGAAAACATCATAGCAGGAGAGATCCAAGATGGCAGCATAGGTAAGCACCTACACTGCTGCCTCACAAACAATTTCAAAACTACAACTAAAAGACAGAACAGACAGAACCACGGGAAAGCTGGCTGAGTCAAAATTCTACAACTAGGAGGAAAGAGAGGGGCTCACAGAGACCTAGAGGACCTGCAAAAAGCTGAGGTGCGGAGATGCACGCGTGAAGAGAGCGGGTGCCAGAGTGTCTGTCTGGCTTTCTCTGGTGGGAGGGAGACAGAGACTCCCAACTGCATCGGGCCCCTTATCCTACGACACTAAACCCCAAGTCCAGCCGAAACTCATATGGGGGGAGTTTGGACTGTGAAAGGGGAGAAGTGCACGGAGGTTTGGGGGAGCCTCGAAAGGTCAGAAGTCTGGTGGCCCACACAGCACTGCACGAGTAGGATCAACTGCTGATTATGCCGCTGGCTTACATGAGTAGTGGGAGATTGCGCCACTTCTAACTCCACAAAAACCCAGATTCAGGCAAAACCCTGGGGACCCAGAATTCTATGGTCCTGAAGTGCAGGGGACCCGGAAAGGCAGCAGTCTAGAGGCACTGTGCATGTGCACAGGGACTGATCCAGCAATTACCCAAAGTCACATGGAGGGCAGGGGCGACTGGAAGGCAAGGCGGTCCTTTAAGCCCTGAGACTCCACCCATCCCAAGTTCAACAGAGAGGCTTTTGCAGTTTTGCAAGTCTTGCATCATAAGGCTGAATACAACACAGAAGTTCTCCTGGCATAGGCCTAGTGAAAATGCAGAGACAAAGGAAGAGATCACAAACAAAAGAAATGAAGTAAAACAAACCACTGGATATAGAGTTCAAAACCACGCTTATAAGGTTTTTCAAAAATTTCCTAGAAAAGATGGATAAATTTAGTGAGACCCAAAAGAAGATGAAAAAGGACCAACTAGAAATTAAACATGCACTGACTGAAATAAAATATATATATTATACAGTGACCTAACAGCAGACTAGAAGAAGGCAAGTATCAAGCCAAAAATTTGAAATATAAAGAACCAGAAAACATTCAACTAGAAAACCAAGAAGAAAAAAGAATCCAAAAATGTGAAAACAATGTAAGGAGTCTCTGGTACAGCTTCAAGTGTACCAACATCAGAATTGTGGGGGTGCCAGAAGAAGAGAGAGAGCAGGATACTGAAAACCTATTTGAAGAAATAATGATGAAAACTTCCCACATCTGGTAAAAGAAATAGACTTACAAGTCCAGGAAGCACACAGAATCCCATAAAAAAAAAAAAAACAATCCAAAGAGGACTACACCAAGGCACATCATAATTAAAATACCAAGATCAAAAGACAAAGAGAGAATATTAAAAGCAGCAAGAGAAAAACAGTTCATTACCTACATGGGAGCATCCATATAATTGTCAGCTGATTTCTCAATAGAAATTATGCAGGCCAGATGGGAGTGGTAAGAAATATTCAACGTGGTGAATAGCAAGAACCTACAACTAAGAATACTCTATCTAGCAAAGCTATTATTCAGAATTGAAGGGCAGATAAAGAGCTTCACAAATAAGATAAAGCTAAAGGAGTTAATCAACTCCAAACCAGTATTATATGAAATGTTGAAAGGTACTCTTTAACAAGAGGAAGAAGAAAAAGTAAAAGATAAAAAAAAATATGAACAACAAATACATATCTATCAACAAGTGAATCTAAAAATTAAGTGAATTAAAAAGTTGATCAACAGAATAACTGGTGAATATAATGGAACCAGGAGTACAGAAAGGAAGTAGACTGATAATTCTCAGGGGGAAGGGGGTGAGATGGGTACAGCAAGAGACTGGAATGAGGTCAACGGGGAGGGAGGTAAAGGTAGAGGGAGGGGTGGGAGCCGGGTGGAGGGGAGCTATGGAGGGGAAAAAAGAGAAACAAATGTAATAATCTGAATATTAAAGATTTAATTAAAATAAATAAATAAATAAATAAAAGGGGGGGGGAGGAAAAGAAAACATCTCAGCAAACCTGTCTACATAATCATTCAGACCCTAAAATGTGGGTCACATATGTGAGATTGTAGTTTCTACCACTCCAGACCAAAACAACAACACAGCCTTCTCAACTCATTATAGGGGTGGTAATGTAAAACATACCAACTGCAGCAAAATTTTTACTGAAATTGGGGATATTTAACTTTGTCTCTCAAAAAGATCACCTGTAAGGTATGATAATGCTGATGCCTGCCTGACCCCCTCCACACACACACACACACACACACACATACACACACACACACACACATACACACACACACACACACACACACATTCTAAGGTAATTAGCCTAGAGATTGTAGTCATACTGGGCCTTAGGATATTAAAGGTCCTCAGGTGATAATATGGTCAAGATTAAGAATCACTTCTCTATGGTCTCTTTTTTATAACCCACTGAAAAATATGTTTCAGTAGAGTCAATTGACTTTTAAATTTCTTTTAATATGAAGATAATGATTTTTGAACTTATAAGCTTACACAAATGGCTTTTGTCCACTAATTTTTTGAAAACTTCATAATGAAAGAAATAGTGATCCCAATTCTTATAGTCTGGGAGAAACTCTTAGAAAAGAAAATATTGGGGATTTGATGCTACATATGTTGCTGCCCATAAATGTCACACAGTTAGTGGAAGATAAAAGAAATATCTTATTTTTCTTAAAATGCCCAATTCCTAAGAGGTTACTATGATTTGGGGTAGTACAATTATTTTTTCATTGTGCTTTTTGTAGTAGAAAGTTATAAAAATAATATAATAACTTTAGTGATTGGTGTATTTAAGAATTGTTTTCTTATAGTGTTTGTATATTTCAATATTATTTTATTTTTTCATATAGTCATTTTCCATGTAATAACAGCTTTTGAATGAAAATAATTATATATATATTTCATTCTTATTCAAAAGCTCCTATGTTTATATAGAAAATGATTCAATGTTTTATGCATCTATATCAGAATGAATGACTGCTATTAATTAAAAGGTAGAAATGTGATAAATTATTTGAGGAACTAAATGATTAATTCTATGGAAGGTATATTGTCTTATTTGCTAGTTAAGATATTTTAGTAGATGGTACTATTAAACAGTTAAAATTTGCTTGTAATATTTATATGATTAATGTAAATTTGGTAACCTTGTAAGTTAAATGGTGTTAAAAATTTAACAATAAGAGAAATGGTAAGAAACGTGATTTGGAGGATTCTACATTTGTGTAGTTGGAGGTGGAGGAATAAACATACTAAAGCAACCATCAGAATTTATTGAACATAGTTGGCACTTGCTACAGAGATATTTGGCAAATACTACAAGGAAACTGAAAAAAATTATGTTTGGGGATTGACATTGGTATATAGACTGTTAGTGACATTTTTTTTTTAATTCTCATCTGAGGACATGCTTTTTATTGATTTGAGAAAGAGGAAGGGAGATGGAGAAAGAGAAGAAAAAACATATATGTGAGAGTGAAACATTAATTGTCTTCCTCACATTTTTGGGCTTAGGAATGGATCCGGCAACCTAGGTATGTGTTCCCACTTAAATCAAGACCACCACCGTTATGGTGTACAGGATGACTCCCCAGACACCTGAGCTACACCAGCAAAGGCAGTTGTTGGTGACTTTTGAGACAATAGTTCTATAAATGGATAAGTAAATTGAAAAAGCAAAAGAAAATGAGTGACTAAATTGAGGTCCTATGTACATGTGTGTTCGATCGTACAATAGGGAAAAGGCAAAGCAGTTTGAGGTGAGTTGTGCGCAAATAGAATGTACATTTTCTTTTACATTTGTTTTAGTCCCAATTAAAAATATATATATATATATGTACATATATATATTTATATTTATATATTTATATATATTAATATAGTGTACAAAGGGCAAAATGGCATATTTGTGAGAAAAAGGCAAGGGGCTAGTAAAAGCTATAAAAAGGAAGATTAACAAATTAGGCAAAAACATGATATCCTAAATACATATTTAAAATCAAGAGTTACTAGTGCACATTAGTGAGAAGCATTGGGGATTCTTCAGCTTTGGTTAGGAATTGGCTGGCCACTGTGGCTCAGTGGTTGAGCATCAACCTCTGAATCACCAAGATATCATGCATGATTCCATTCACATCCCCAGTAGGGCATCCAAGAGGCAAGGGACAGCTGATCTATGATTCTTTCATCACAGATGTTTCTACCTCTCTCTCTCTCCCTTTCTCTCTGAAATCAATAAAAATATATTTTTTTAAAAGTAGAAAAATCACCCTGTCAGAGAAAACCAAGATAGCAGCATAGGTGAATAACTAAACTGCTGCCTCACACAATAATTTCAAAACTACAATTTAAATACAGAACAGACATCATCCAGAACCATAGGAAACCTGGCTGAGTGGAAATTCTATGACTAGAAGGAAAGAAAGGGGCTCACAGAGATTCAGAGGAGCTGAAAGAAGCTGAGGTATGCAAACACACACGTGGAGAGGACAAGCAGAAGAGGGCCTGGCTGGCTTCCTCTAGTGGGAGGAAGACAGAAACTCTTGACTACACTGAACCCCAGTTCCAGGCGAGACTCATACATGGGGACTCTGGACTGTCAAAAAAGGGGAGGAGTCCATGGAAACTTGGGGGAGTCACAAAGGGCAGAGGTCTGTAGGTGTGCACACAGTGCAAGCAGAAAGCACTGACTTCTGATTGGGTCATTGGTTTTCTCTAGCAGGGGGAAGGCCAAGCCCCCCAACTGCACTGAACTCCACTTCGATGGCACAGAACCCCAGTTTCGGGTGAGACCTTGGAGACCCAGACTCATACTGGTCCCCAGAGCACACGGAAACTCAGGGGAGATGCAAAAGGCAGAGTGCTAAAGGTGCACAAGTGCAAGTACGCACAGAGAGGGCTGCAGCAATTACCCAGGGACATTGAGACCCAGGGGCCACATAGGGTAGGGATGACTGAAAGCCAAGGCTATCTGCAAAGCCCTGAGAATCTGCCCCATCCAACCCAGCACAGAGGCTTTTGCAATTTTGCAAGTCTTATCTCATAAGGCTGACTTCAGCACAGAAGTACTCCCGGCATTGACACAGCTGATCCTCATAACCAATTGGCTTGGAAGTCAATTCCTCCCAGTGATACCAACAACAATCAAGACTTAACTACAGGGCTGCACACACAGTCCACAAAGGGGTGCACCAAGAGAGTCCACCTCAGGTATCTGGGGAAGTGGAGCTACTGGGCCATATAGGACACCTAGCACACAAAGCTACTCTACCAACTCAGGGAAGCAGCAAAATTGTGGAGAAAAGAAACAGATTACAAACAGAAGAAATGGAAGGGGGGAAAAAACAACAATTGGATATAGAGTTCAAAACCATGGTTATTAGTTTTTTCAATAATTTCCTAGAAAAGATGGATTTAGTGAGATCCTTGAGGATATGAAAAAGGACCAACTAGAAATTAAACATACACTGACTGAAATAAAAATATTATACAGAGACCTGACAGAAGACTAGAGGATTGCAAGAATTAAGTTAAAGATTTGAAATACAAAGAAATAGAAATACTCAACTGGAAAAGCAAAAAGAAAAAGAATCCAAAAATGTGAAGATAGTGTAAGGAGCTTCTGAAACAACTTCATGTGTAACAACATCAGATTTATGGGGGTGTCAGAAGAAGAGAGAGTGCAAGATACTGAAAACCTATTTGAAGAAATAATGACTGAAAACTTCCCCCACCTGGTAAAAGAAATAGATTTACAAGTTCAGGAAGTTCACAGAACACCAAACAAAAGGAATCCAAAGAGGATCACACCAAGGCACATCATAATTAAAATGACAAAAGCAAAAGATAAAGAGAATATTAAAAGCAGCAAGAGAAAAACAGTTAATTATCTACAAGGGAGAACACATATGATTATCAGCTGATTTCTTAACAGAAACTATGCAGGCTAGACAAGAGTGGCAAGAAATATTCAACATGATGAATAGCAAGAACCTGCAACCAAGAATACTCTACCCAGCAAAGCTATCATTCAGAATTGAAGGGCAGATAATAAGCTTCACAGATAAGAAAAAGCTAAAGGAGTTCATCAATTCCAAACCAGTATTATATGAAATGCTGAAAGGTACTCTTTAAGAAGAGGAAGAAGGCCGAAAACCGGTTTGGCTCAGTGGCTAGAGTGTCGGCCTGCGGATTGAAGGGTCCTAGGTTTTATTCCGGTCAAGGGCATGTACATTGGTTGCGGGCACATCCCCAGTAGGGGGAGTGCAGGAGGCAGCTGATCGATGTCTCTCTCTCTCATCGTTAACTTTCTATCCCTCTCCCTTTCACTCTGTAAAAAATCAATATAACATATTAAAAAAAAAGAAGAGGAAGAAGAAGAAAAAGATAAAGATAAAAAATTTTAAACAATAAATACATATCTATCAACAAGTGAATTGACAAATCAAGTGAATAAAAAAATCTGATGAACAGAATAAACTAGTGAATATAATAGAATCAGTGGCATAGAAAGTGAGTGGATTGCCAATTCTCAGGGGGAATGGGGTGAAGAGGATGCTGGAAGAGACTGGACAAAAATCATACACCTATGTATGAGGACAGTGATAGGGAGGTAAGGGCACAGGATGGTGTGGAAAACAGGTGGAGGGAAACTATGAGGGGGGAAAAAGCAACAATTGTAATGATCTGAAAAATAAAGATTTATTAAATTAAAAAAAAAGTTAAGATGCAAATTTGGTGAAGATGCAATTTTAAATGTTATATTAAAGGCAATATAATATAAAAGTGAGTAATTTGCGTATCTTTTATGAAATTCATTTTAATTTTATCTGCATTGAATGCCTACTACACCCCGTAGAAAGTATGAATACTGGGGATACAATATAATGCTTATTTGTACCCAAATGCCATGTAATTCAGCAGATGCCAAGAAGTTCTATTTTTTTTAAGATAAAGTTTCAATGTATGGACTGATACTATGGTTTTGCATTTAAGATGGACTTAAATTTAGTTTTATGTATCCAAATATCTTCACAATTGTTATTTGTTCTTGTATATGAATGAAAAGGTTTAAAAAATTTGGGAGGAAAAATGAAACATTTATGCTCATGGCATTTTTAACTTGCCAAAAATCTAATTTTTTAAAACTAGAAAGTAAATGATGAATCTTAATATATTTTCTCTCTTGGCAAATATTGAGAAATACAGTTCCAAAATGTTTTCCTGCTGTGTGAAGCAAAGGCTTTTCTCCCAGGTGGGATTATGGCTGAGGTTTTCAGAAATGCATAATTAACTCCAAACACTTTAAAAGGAAGCCAAAATACATTTTGATAGACTTGTTCATGATATTTTTCCCTTATGTACCCCCATTCTCCTGAATACTACTTATCATTTCCTCCATTGCCTATGGGAAATAACACTCAGCTGTTGATCAAGCTGAAACTAATTAAACATTTCTGTGTGAAATGTTATGTCTATAGAATCAAAGAAAAATTAGAGAAGACGGATGATATTGCAAAATACTAAGTCTTCAAAATATGTCTAATTACACAAAAATGTCTAAAATATCAAATATATTCACTTCCTAAACTTAATATTTAATTGATTTAATTTACTATTGTATTTTTGTTTTGTTTTTATCTTGCAGCAACCATGATTTAAGATTACACATATTCTGCCAATGGGAATGAAAACAGTGGAGAACAATGAAAACCAACTCTTACTACTTTAAAAAAGAAGCAAGAAATGGTACTTAGATAGGTTTTGAATTCAGAGTAACTGGAAGGTGAACACTGTCTTTCCACATTACTATTGGTTGTAATTGTTAGGCAATTTTTCTAATCTCCCTGGCATTTAAGTTTTTTTTTTCACAAAAGAAAATATGAGATGGTAGTGATCATCAAGGACATTATTTGTCTGTATTATTTATATAATTAGCAGTGTAAGTAAATAGTAGTTGTTAATCTTATATAATAAAGGCTAATATGCTAAGTGTTTAGTTGACCAGTGGGCCAATCAACCAATCAAAGGGTAATATGCTAATGATATACTAAGGCCACTCAACCACTCACTATGACTTGCACTGTCCACCAGGGAGCAGATGCTCTGACTGGTAGGTTAGTTTGCTGTTTAGGTCTGGCCGATGTGAACTGAACATGCTGGACATGCCCTGGAGCCCTCCCGCCATCCCTCCCTGGCTGGCCAAACTCCCTTGTCCCTCAAGGGCCTAATCATGCACCTGTGAGGTCCCTCAGCCTGGCCTGTACCATCTCATAATCTGGAGATATTGAAGAGCTAGTTTTGGCCCTATCCTTTATGCATTGAATTGCCCTGACATTTTTGTCAAAAATCAATTGACCAGATAAGTGAGATTCTATTTCTGAAGTGTCTACTCAGTGTACCTTTTTAACAATAACACACTATATTGATTTCTTCAGATTAAGATTAAATATCTCCAATTCCCCTCGTTTTTTGTTTTTTTTTAATGTTAGGTCACAACCTCCTCAGGAGCTTTGTGGTATAATCCAAAACTGGCCCCTACATGCTAAGGGCAGGGTGAGATCAAATAAAAAGACAGATCATTCCAGATTTGTAGTTGGCAATTTAATAAGCAAGGGGATTGACTTGGGAGGCTTGTCTTGGACAACCACAAGATGAATAGTTGTCTGCACCCACCTACCAAATCTCATAGGCATATATAGAGGCCTTATATACAAGTCATGTGCCCATGGGGCCTTACCTGGGTTCAACTATCACACAGGGACTTCGTCTTATACCCAATCTAGATGGTCTCATCACTATAATTTATATCTTGAGGCTGCGTCTGTGGGTACGTTCTAACGCGTATTGGAACAAACAATTGCTTGATTCAATTAACAGGTCAACCGGTTATATCTTCTGATGACCTACCCAACACAAAATTATTTGCATTTTCCTTGTTCATTTGTTTTTTCCACACAAATTTTATAATTAATTACCAATATTCACAAATCCTGCTGGGAACTTGACTGTTCATATCCTCCCACTTGCCAGCACAACCAGCAGAGGGACCTCTTTCTCTAGCCTCCTGCCCTGCTTTCATGTGGTATCCGGCAGCAAATAGAGTGTAAGGAAGAGTCTAAGAGTCAATGTGAACTTTCCTTTTTTGTTGGAAACCTCAGGTTGCTATAGTATCACAGTGGTATATACATGGCTTCCTGATAGTCAATAAACATTTTAAGATACTTCACCTACTTTCGTATGAGTCTTTCCCTTAATTCTATGCTCCCACAGGTGAGATGGTCATTATGTCTTATCATCCTTTGACAGAGGACTGTCTTTCTTGGATTGCTGGTGATTTAATTGCCTTAGTATCTTGTCTCTTTGACGGGGCTCAGGACAAGTTATGATTTAGTTGTTAATATGTTTTTTTCTAATTTTTAATAATAAACAATCTATTATGTTTTGTGCATACTAGGTGTAATCAGAAATGAGCCCTCTGTTTATTACTATTTTGAGGGACTAAAACTATTAATTGTTAAACGGTGAAGTTAACCTTTTTTTCAATGTGAGGAAGTATGTGACTTGGTTGGAAAGTCTATAAGAAGGATTCTATGAAAAGTTGGGGACTTATGGGGCAACCTTATCGAAGGCAGCAGCCTCTGCCTTGACTTTTCCAAACAAGTTTGAGTCTTCAGGTGTTTTACTCAAATATCTACGTTTAGGCATTAAGACTCGACCTTGCAGAAGTGTGTGTTTTCTCAAGAATATTTACCTTCATAATTGTATCTAGAAGTTAATTTTAGTTTTGTTTTTGTTTTTGTTTTTGTTTTTTGTTTTTTTGCTGTTGTTACAATAAAAGCCAATCTGGGCTGTTCTGGTGCCTCCAGTCATGCAGCCCCTTAGGCATCTCTTTTACAGGAACCTGTATCAGAGTAATCCATTCATCCATCACTCGAGAAAGGTCTGCTGGTCAGTCCCGGCATTTCACAAACTATTTTTGAAGAGATTTGGGTGGTGGTGAGGAGTGGTTACTAACCCCACAAATCTGACAGTTGTACATTCAAACACAGTATCATCATTGACAGATAATTATTTTCATGAACATTACTTGCTATTAAAGTTAACAATACAGTACTTGTACAATTAGGAGATGATACATTGAAAAGTAACAATGAAGAGGCAACCCTAGAAGGACTGCATTTACACAGCTCTGCCAACTATAAGCATTTTTTATCCTTTCTTCTTTTTTTTTCTTATTTCCGTTTTTCCTTCTTTTTTCCCTCCTTCGTTCCTTCTACCTTGTTTTATTTATTCTTTACTTCTTTCCTTTAGTTCCTTTTTCATGTTACATTACTCCCCTTCATTCTACTATCCATTATATTTCTGAAATACCTGTATAAATACTCCCTTGAATGATAGGTATACAAACATGTTATAATGTTTTCAATAACAAGTAGCTCACAAGCTAATGAATTAAAATTTATAATTAATAAGGTAAATTTCACAACAGAGATATGATTAATATGTTTGGAAATACAGAGCAAAGCAGGGGCAATTGCTTTGAAGTTAGATGTAGGTTGACAGAGTTATAAGTTGAGGAATTTCCAGGGTTTGCTACATCGAGATATTGGAATATGAAATACAGAAATTTATATATTAGGAGCTAAATTAAGGGATGTAATATAAATTATATGGTTACAAAAGTGGTAAGCTAGATATTCTTGATACTTTTCACTAAAATATCCCTGCAAATATATCAAAATGGAGGCCAAATCTAAACTTGGAGTTTAGCTAGAAATAGCTTTTTTTTTCAATAGCCAAGAAAAAATTTAGAAGTGTCAAAGACTATGAACTCTGAAAAGTTATACACATTTTTTTTTCACAAGTCATACTTTTATCAAATTAGGTCATCATGTTGCATAAGTTAACTTTTATGCTGCTCTCCAAATTGATTAGGAAACTATTTTTTTATTTTATTTTTTTTAATATATTTTACTTATTTTTACAGAGAGGAAGGGAGAGGGATAGACAGTTAGAAACATCGACGAGAGAGACACCGATCAGCTGTCTCCTGCACGCCCCTCACTAGGGATGTGCCTGCAACCAAGGTACATGCCCCTGACCGAAATCAAACCTGGGACCCTTTAGTCCGCAGGCTGACACTCTATCCACTGAGCCAAACCAGTTTCACCAGGAAACTATTTTTTAATTATACAAATGGCATAATACTAATCTCTTCTAATAATTACCAGGTTTCTCATTTCTATAGCTCTAAAATTTATGACTATATTTTATTCAAGTATTTTAATTAAATATCACAACTTCAATTTTGCCTAAGAATTGTAATGAATTTTCAAACAATAATAATACTTTTATTATCTAAAGCAATATGTCTATTATGTCTAGTTACATATCATGAAATGTAGATGATATAAATCAGATATAGTTTTCAATTCTTAAAGTTTGATAGGATGAGTGCTAGATATTTAAGAATAAAAAAACGGATAATACATGGGATTAGTATATTTAGCATCAATTTCAATATTAATATTATATTACTTAAAGCATTTCATATAGCTAGAACTTATTTTACAGACTTTTATACAAATACATTAATCATAATTGCCTCAATTATGAAAAATATTTTTTAATTATATTAAAATAGTTTTGGTATATTCATTTAGATAGAAATCATTTGATTATGCATTTTTAAATAAACTACATGATTATTTGAATTTCCTCGGCTTGTAAATGATGGAAAAGATTTTAGATATAGTGATACAGAGTCTACACTATAAGGTAATGAGCAGCAAAGAGACAAGCAAAAGATAAATAAGCAAAGAAAGTTTAAGACAAATGGGGTCTAACATGGGGTGATTTGTACACAGTAGATAAAAAACTATGTCATTATAGAAGTCTTATTGAAATCAGACCTGCTCCGAATTTGTCTTTAGGAATATATTTATGTTAGGCTAACCTTATAATATTATTTTAAGTAAGACAGATGAACAAAGTAAAACAAAAAAAATTGTAGGAAGGACAAATATAAAATTTAATATGTTAATAATTTAATAATTTAACCTTTAGTGTTCCTTAAATAGTCATGGTGTATAGACTCATATATAAAAAGCCACGATTCTTTGTTTACTTTATTCACAATTTAAATTTTCAATTTTATTTTGTACACAATGAACATAGATGGTTCCAAATGTGGTTACTGCTTCTAAGCTATTTTTATGTTCATATAATTCTTTTAAAAAATAGTATCCCATTAGAGTGATGAATAATTTATACCAATTTTGCAGACATGTGTGTGTTTGTCATACACACACACACACACACACACACACACACACACAGACACATATATATATATATATATATGAATGACAGTCTCTGTGAGGTTGTCTTTGGTATATTCATTTAGATAGAAAAATTGCCACTCATAATAATCTGGTAGTATTTGAAAATTTGTTGAGCAAACACATGTTTTGCTTATTAACCTTTAAATGTTTGATATTAAAAATGCCAGATATCAATGAAGACTTCTTCAAAGTTAACTTAGAGTTATCATAGAAGTAGAACCCATCATATATACTTTTATGCTCTGGGAAGAACAGTTAACTTTCTCACAGGAAGTGTAAACTGGAAATGAAAGAGCATCCTGTGGACTCAGTTTCTACACTTAATCACTTTGACATTATAAAGAAGTTATGAAACTTCTTAGTACTGCAGCTGTTTCCTTGGGGAGAGGGGTAGTAAATTTATAATATACTCTACATGTTTTAGAGTTGAGTTTTCTTCCTTCCAGCTCTAAAATCATTTGATTATATTACAATTGCATGATAACTCTAAGGATTTCTTAAAGTATTTGTTGGTTTTAGTTTAAAATATGAAGTTTTCAAATGACAGTAAGATTAAATTGCATTAATCTATGTATACTGTCAATTAAAATTATTTAAAGAAATTATACAAGATAAGAGAAAATCTGTTCTTGTGTGTGTTACTTGCACTAATTAGAATTATTTTCATTCAATAAAAGTATGTCAGTATATCTTTTTATATAAAACCAGAGGCCCGGTGCATGGGGCAAGGAGGTCCCTCAGCTTGATCTGCATCCTCTCGTAATCCAGGACGCTGTCTTCTTGCAATCTGGATGCTGCATGCACTAGTGACCATACTTTTCATACAGGTGAAAGGCATCTTGCTGTTATATGGGCAGCTATATTTTTTCCCCTGATTATAAAAAGTAGTACATAACATGATTCTTCAGAGGCAGTAGTACCATTTTCTCCCTCTTAGGCATAGAAAAATTGAAGCAGAAAGAAGTTAAGTAATTGGCTTTGTCACACAGTTATAAGTGTCAGAATCAGGGCTGACTATAACATGTGCAAGCCAGAGTCCATGCATGTCATCACTGCACCATCCTGTTTTTTCAGTGTTATAGTAGCTTTGCCAAATTTTAATTTTTAAATATAAGAGACTAATATATAGAATAGGGTTGCTAGTCCTGGCTGGTGATCAGGGCTAATCTGTGGGGTAACTGGTAGGGTGATTGAGGGTCCCCCACCAGCACCTGCCTTGGCTAGTGGCCTGGTATCAACTGCTTGCCAGCCCCAACATTGAGTGTCTGCCTCCTGATGGTCAGTGCACATCATAGCAACCAGTCGTTAAGCCAGTGGTTCTGCTGTTTGGTTGATTTGCATATTAGGGGTTTTATTATATAGGACTAGAGGCCTGGTACACAAAATTCATGCATGGGAGGGAGGTGTCCCGCAACCTGGCCTACACCTTCTCCCTTCTCACAATCCAGGACCCCTTGGACATCCCTCTTGCAATTCAGGACTGCTGGCCCCTAACCACTCACCTGCCTGCTTGATCTCCCCTAAACCCTCTGCCTGCCTGCCTCATTGCCTCTAACCACTTTTCCTGCCAGCTTGATAGCACCCAACTACTCAGCTGCCTGCCTTATTGCCCCTAACCACTCGCCTGCCCACCTGCCTGATAGCCCCTAACCACTTGCCTGCCTGCCTGATTGCCCCTAAAAGCCTCTGCCTCAGCCCTCACTGTACTAACTTTGTCCAGGAGGACATCCAGAATGACATCCAGAAAGTTATTTGGTTGTCTGGTCTAATTAGCATAATATGCTTTTATTATTATAGATATTAAGCATATCTGTGTTCTAAAATACTTAGGAAGTCACTTATTCTCTGTAAAGCAAATTATAAAATTGCAATTAGACCTATAAAGATTCACCTTTGCACATAAAATATTATTATTATATTTTTAACAGTGTTACATATTTACATTGAAATTACTTTTTCACATTGAGTCAAGAGAAAGCAATGGCATTGTTGAAAAAGTCTAACTTTTATTTCATTCATCTTTAAAGAAAAAATGATGCCCATAATTGTTGTTAATGTAGTACATGTACTAATATTGTATTTTTGCTATCAGTTTCTAGGCCATAATAAAGATAAATAGGCAGCTGACACAGCTTTGAATATACTATTCCAAATGTCTGGTTTATAAAAAAATTCATCATGCTGTCTAATACTTACCAATGAAAGTAATTCAAGGACAGCTCACTCTGTCCCAGTAGTTCATCATTTCAAAAAGCTTACAGCCAAAGGATAGTTTTAATTGTTTATGTGATATATGGCTTGGTCATCTCCTTCACTCTGCATCTGGGAAGAACAGAGTAAATTATTAATAAATTCAGGCATACTTCAAAAAAAAAAACCTCCAAGGGGAATTCAAGTGATTTATAGTATGCTTGGACATTAGATAAATAAATAAGCAATATTAATATCCTTCTATATCTACATCAGAATCTGAATGTAGGTTTTCAAAATTTCAATAAACAGTAATCTTTGAACTATGAAGGTTAGGAAGAATACAACTGTGTGTTAACATTGATGGGAAAGTAGCAGGTGAAAATTGAACAACTTTTTATGCTGTGTTTTTAACTTTGTCACACTTATATGGAGCAGCAGGTACTGGATTCCTATAAGGAAGCAATAATGAAAAGTAATACAGACAGAAATAGCTTGCTTCCAGCTAGACTAATGGCAAGGGCAGTTTATATCAATTAAATCAGTAACTCTCCAAGATAAAGTTCACTAACACACTCAAGGGTTTTATTTTCCCCATATAAATGTCGGTTTTAATAAGTAGAGAAATTTCACTATAGTTTCCTACTGATTACAAAATAATGTGCAAAACGGTAAAGAAAAGCAACAACATAATATGTATAAATATATATTCCTTAATTTTTGTGAAATAGTTTTTCTAGGAAGCTAAAATTTAGGATACACTAAACATTTTAGTAATTATATAATCACATTAATTGATATTATGGTATTTCTAATAATAGTTGAGTATTATTGTGTTATTTTTTCTTTTAAAAATTAATAGTAAGATAATGAAACTAAATCTTAGCCATGAAATTATAATTAACACTTTTTTAAAATACAAAAATCTATACAATCTCATGTATTCAACTTCATAAGTTTGAAGATAAATATGTTTCTCTAAAATATAATTTAAATGAAGATAATTTTGGGGATGGATAATTTATATGAAGATGATTTTGAAGATGGATATATAGCACTACTATATATCCCATAAATATATGTTCATCACTCTTAAAAGTTTCCTCCTGCCTTATGTATTTTACTATTATAATTTTGTGATAACATTTAACATATGAAACTGCCCCTTAGAAAAATTTTAGGTATGTAATAACATATGGTTACTATAGGTAATATACTTTACAATAAAGTTCTAGCACTTTTTCATCTTGCATAACCAAAACCTTGCATTCTTTGTCGAGTATCTCCCTGTTTTCTCTCCTTCTCGTCCCTGACAGCCACTATTCTACTCTCTGCTTTTAGGAGTTTGGCTATTTTATAAATCTCATATAAATGGTATCATGAAGTACTTGTCCTTCTGCGTCTGGGTTATGCCACATAGTATAACATCCTCCAGGTTTCTCCATGTTGTTACAAATGCTTGGATTTCCTTCTTTTTTGTGACTGAATGATATTTTTAATGTGCACACCATATGTTCTTTATTCACTCATCTATTAATGGACATTAGGTTACAGCTATATCTTAGGTATTGTTAACTTGAGTGTTGTATCCCAGTCATTTAAAAAATGCATTTTATTTTTTAACATTGCTTTAAATCACATAAGTCATTTGAAACTTACCATACAGTGCTAAGAAATTATGTGTAGCCGAAACCGGTTTGGCTCAGTGGATAGAGTGTCCGCCTTTGGACTGAAGGGTCCTGGGTTTGATTCTGGTTGGGGGCATGTACCTTGGTTGCTGGCACATCCCCAGTAGGGGGCATGCGAGAGGCAGCTGATGGATGTTTCTCTCTCATCGATGTTTCTGACTCTCTATCCCTCTCCCTTCCTCTCTGTAAAAAATCAATAAAATATATTAATATATATGTATATATATATATATATATATATATACATATATATATATATATATATATACATATATATATGAAATTGTGTGTAGACAAAAATAGTAGGTCTACTTGGAAAATGAGCTTGAGTAATAAAAATAAATTGTTTTACTCAAAAATAAGTATTTTTACCATTTAATTAAAACAACACATCACTTTTATAATAAAGGAAATAGAGTAAGAGGGTTTTTGTTAATTATGTTTTATTAACATAATTGTCTACAGTATGCAACCTGTATGATTATCTACTGCAAGCAAAAGCAGAATAAATAAAGATGAATTCTTCCTATGGAAACTTCATATCAAATAGCTTACAAAGCAGTGAGCAAAAGAGATAAATACACAAATAGCAATGCTACAATATAAAGCAGAGGTTTCAAGGTGTAAGGATTGTTAGAAGTGATGATTTTCAATCAAATCATATGTGAGAAGGATGCACCAATTATATAACAATTTCTATGAGTTTGGAGCCTAGAATATGATGTTCCAGCATTGTCATACTAGAGTGTGGAAAGATAACCCATGAAACCTTCAATGTACACAACTTAAAAAATTAGTACTCGGAATTTTAAATAGGAAAAAAAATATATTTATATGTATAAAATAAAAGAAAGCTCTAGAGATGTTTAGTGACTTGAATAATATATTTGAAAGCCATCAGCACAGAGAAGAGATGTAAGCATTATAACAAAGTACATTTACAATCTTCTATCTCTTATAGCTTTCTGTGTCATGGCTTTCCATAAGTTCAGGGTATAATAAATTAATTTTGAATCTCAATGTCTAATCTGAGAAATTGTATACTCTTTTGTCATGGTAGCTTTAAGATTTTTTGAACTTATCTTCAGCAAAAATATTGCAAAGGCATATCAATCCCAAAAACAAAAGTGTAGGAATAGACATTAGATCAGTATTTGCCAGGGACCCAGGATGGGGGAATGAGTTAGACAGCAAAAGGACTCAAGAAAGCTATTTGCTATGGTGGGAAAGTTTTATATCTGATTATGGTAGGCATTAAATGACTATGCATTTGTTACAATGAATAGGACTATATTAAAAAAAAGGAAAAGCTTATGGAATGAGAAATATATCTCAAGAAATATGACTTAAGTGGGTATAATCAAGGCTAGAGCTAAATTTGTTATGCACTTTAAGTTTCTGAATATATTAAATCATGAGAAATCAGTTCCTATTTTTGTGTAGTGAACCCTTATCCCAGTGTATAGGAGAAGATAAGCAGATGTTGATGATAATGGTAGTATATTATTGCCTACATGGCATGGGATTTAAGATATTTATGTATTATGGAATGTAGTTATACTGCCATTAAGAATCCTGAGGATCATACCTTCTAAAGGTAGAGACACTTTACCAAATACACTTTTCTAATTTATTGTTGTTTTAAATATTTTAAAAATCCATAGTTTCCATTACCAGTTTCCTTTGATATATCTTAAAAGTTGGATAACTATATACTTCACAGTATGATATACATTTTGAGCTTTAAGAAGTTTCTTCATTTATTACAAAAATATATGAAAGCACTGACGCTCACAAAACTATTTACTTTATTGTTGATGTGAAATAGCTGGTTGATTATAATACTCCCCCCCTTTGGCACGTGCGCATGCACACACACACACACACACACACACACACACACACACACACACACATTTCTTTTTTAATGAATTAGAGATTAAGAATATATTAGTAGGGGAAGAAAATAAATATACTAGTTCTTACCCTAGATTCCTAATGATTTCACTTAACTTGGACCCTATATTAAGCAAAATGATAAATAGCTACTGAGTACAAATAAATAATTATATGGCCAGCATTCAGATTATCTAAGTACAATTAGGCACTTATAAAATATTTCTGATACTCCAGAAGACACATGTTTCTAGTTCTGCACTATTTTTTATCTGTTAAAGTACATGTGTAGCTGGCTTTCTTTTTCTCTAAAATAATGAGTTATACAAAAACCTTTATTATCCTCTCATTGTGTAATTTGTATACAGTGGAAAATAAAGGAGAAAATAACAGTAATTGAACAGAGCCTTGAATGCTTCAAATAACTTCTGATTGTATTTTTAATAGGTTAATCAAGTTTAGTATTCTAGAAAAATAAATAATATTAAGAGTGTTTCAACTGTTGTCTGAAGATAGAACTAATCCATTTGAACTGTTATGTTTTTATGTGTGTGAATATCTTCAACCCAGAGTGGCTAATACTCAACTCATTCTTAAATAAATGGAAGAGTTTCATTTTAATATCAAGAAAAATGTCAGCCGAGACTGGTTTGGCTCAGTGGATGGAGCGTCGGCTTGCGGACTGAGGGGTCCCAGGTTCGATTCCGGTTGGGGGCACGTACCTTGCTTGCGGGCACATCTCCACTGTGGGGCGTGCAGGAGGCAGCTAATCGATGTCTCTCTTTCATAGGTGTTTCTGACTTTCTATCTCTCTCCCTTCCTCTCTGTAAAAAATCAATAAAATATATTTAAAAAAAAAAGAAAAGAAAAATGTCAGGCCGAAATCGGGTTGGCTCAGTGGATAGAGCGTTGGCCTGCGGATTGGAAGGTCCCAGATTGGATTCCGGTCAAGGGCATGAATCCTGGTTGCGGACACATCCCCAGTGGGGGGCATGCAGGAGGCGGCTGATCGATGTCTCTCTCTCATGGATGTTTCCAACTCTCTATCCCTCTCTCTTCTTCTCTGTAAGAACTCAATAAAATATATAAAAAAAAAAAGCAAAATGTCAGCATTTTATGAATTACAGATAGCAGGAAAATATTGTTCATTCTGTTGACATAACTGGTGTAAATAATATTAATCCATAAGAATCAATTGGGACAACTTGCAATTATTAGTTATCACAATATTACCTAATTTTAATATGTAGATGCATAAATAAAAAATCACCATAAAGTCTTCTTTAGTATTGCTTCCATTTATAGGGTTGTAAACTTATAAAAGCTGCTGACAGAATAAAATATTTAATATTTCTAATAAAAAAATGTATTTAGCTCAACCAGTGTGTCTCAAGCATTGAATGTCTACCTATGAACCAGGAGGTCACAGTTTAATTCCCACTCAGGGTATAAGACTGGGTTGAGGGTTCAGTCTCCAGTGTGGGGTATGCAGGAGTTAGCCAATCAATGATCATCTTTTATCATTTATATTTCTATCTCTCTGAAATCATTCAAAAATATTTTAAAATAAAAATAAATTGAAAAAGAAATGTATTTAAAATACTTTAATTTTCATCAAACATGTGATTATCTACACTACTAAAAGAGAAACATGCAAATTAACCATCACTCCTCTATACCCACCAGCCAATCAGGAGGGAATATGCAAGGAGAAAGATGGTGGCTGCCTAGCTGTTCCAGGTGAGGAATGGCCAGGCGGGGCAGGATGCCTGTTATTAGAGGGAGGGAAGGGGACAAAGGGATCTACAGGAGCAGCAATCTGGCTACAGCAAAGATGAATATGGCAGACTCTAAAGTCTGCAGTGAAGACAAAGATGACAAACTCTGAACAGAATCTGCAGTGAAGATGGCAGACTCCAGCCAGAGTCTGGAAACAAACAAATGGTGGTGGAGTAGATGGACATGTCCCAAGCCTTGTCCCTGATCAGAAAGAGAGAACATCTGGAGATTGCACTGGGAGTGTGTGTTGGTGAGTTAAGAAACAGTTATCCTCCAGGAGAAGGCAGAGGAATGCTGAACAGGGCTCCCTGACTGGGCAGCCCCACTAATGCAAGGTTTTTCTCCCAGAGCCACCAGCTCAGATGTGGAGACTGCACCATCTTGAAGGGAAAAGTGGATATTTACGGAAGCCTGAAACTACAGTGCAGAACCCACCTAACAGATATAAATCCCAGAACACTGCTCCCCAGTTGGTGCAAACACTTGGATTCAGAGGAGTTCTACACACCACATGGAATAGTCAGATTTTGCCTGGGATGAGAGGTAGAACTATATAACCATACGCCAGGAGAAGAGAGACCATGGACAGACAAAGAAATAGCCCACATATGAAATAAAAGCAGGCATTCCCAAACAAGAAAGTAAACGAAATGGAGGCAAGCAACCTGCTAAAGAAAGACTTCAGAGAAATAGTCATAAGGTAGCTGAAAAGAATGGAAGACAAATTCGACAATATGAGTAAGAACCAAGAAGAAATGAAAAATGACTTTGCTGCTGTAAAGACCTCAATAGAAAGCATCAAAAGTAGACTAGAAGAAGCAGAGTCCGCAGCAAAGTGAAGGTTTGGGTCCCAGGCGCAGGAGGAAAACTGGTACTGGAAGCCAAAAGAAGAAAAGCCTAAGGCACTACTTTCTTTGGGCAATGGCCTCTAGTCTATATATATATGTAAAAGCCTAAGTGACTCTTAGGACTGGATGACTGGTCATTGAGTGTCTGCTCCCTGGTTCCTATGACATGCATCGGCAACCAGGGGGCAGACACTCAATGCAGGAGTTGCCCTCTGATAGTCAGTGCCAACCTCCCACAGCTGGACAACCTCCCATGATCCCTCCTACAAGCTGGCCTCAGACTGGGCGAGAAGGCCCTGGCCAGGCCAAGGGAATCCACCTGTGAACGTATTTGTGCACTGAGCCTCAAGTCATTAATAATAATGGAAATGCATGTTTAAGAATTACTGCAGATTTGCCGAGACCGGTTTGGCTCAGTGGATAAAGAGTCAGCTTGCAGACTGAAAGGTCCCAGGTTCGATTCCGATTGGGGGCATGTACCTTGCTTGAAGGCACATCTCCACTGTGGGGCGTGCAGGAGGCGGCTGATCGATGTCTCTCTCTCATCAATTGTGGGAACCTCTTTCCACGTCCCTCGAGGTTCAGGGTTCCCGGGTCAGGGTTTGGGTTCTGAAGGAGGCTGCACGCAAACAAAATGAGAGACTAGAAAACATTAATTTGGCGATATTGGGGGGCCGGGCGGGAGCCTTCCTCTGGTGGAAAGGAGTGCCACTGCTCTGGCCTTTTTCTCCCTTTTATTAAGACTTTGGGACACACCCTTAGCCTTTAGGCAGGAAATAACAAAAACAGAAATTAACATGATACAAACAGATAGAGGTTGCTTCAACCAATAATGTTTCAACTAAACAGTGAGTAATTAGCTCTGACCTTTCAGAGCAATTTAGGTTGGCCAGCCTTCTGGCTTCCTGTTTACATCCATTTAATGAGAACAATATTTGGTTTTCGACAATCGATGTTTCTGACTTTCTATCTCTCTCCTTCCTCTCTGTAAAAAAATCAATAAAATAATATATATATATATATATATATATATATATATATATATATATATGAAGAATTACTGCAGATTCTTTAAAATTGTCTTCATTTCAGTGCAGAAGTCCTGAAGTCCTAAAGTTTGTGTTTTATCTGTAGTTACTCTTACAATAATTTTCTATTGATGATACTTTTTGAGCTTGCAGGATGCTGACAAGAAGTTGAAAGAAGAAATACATAAAACACTCTTCTATATATAAATTATATGCTCTTGTGAGATAAAATCTTGGTAAAAATTCAGTTGTAATTTTAAATAAAAACACTTGCAAGATTGGTAAGCAGGAGAAAATTCAAGGTGTCTTAAATGTTTTGAACAAATAGATGAGTAGTGATGAATTACCAGTAATAATAGAAAGAGATGATTTTCTAACAATTTTCTGCTGTCTTCCAAGTAATAATTTTGTTTTATTGTTGCTCAGTTTTTATATCATGTTAAGTGGATATCATTTCTCTTTTGGAAACATTAAATCGTTTCATAGTAGAATAAATGGCTAGTTTTCATATTGCCCTTGACCATGGCAGGAGGTAGAGCTAAAGTCATACACAAATAAGAATGGGCTGAATATTGAATTTAAATAAAATTACACTCCCCATTAATATATTTGCAAAATATAAATACTTCTCCCCATCCACATATTTAGAGTATGTTTTCAATTTTCACTAAACTTGTTTCTCAATTTCTTTCAAAATAAAGTGATACTTGTCTTTGAAAAGGAAAGAGACCCAAATCTCTGCATTCCATCTTACTGCTTATTTGTGCAACTAATGCTTGCACAAAATACAATTACATCACTTTGATTTGCAAAAGAAGTATAATAAGGATGGCCCAATCCATGCTCTCAGGCCTATAAACTCATAGTATGTGAACATTTTCTAATTTTAATGTATAAAAAATGCTTTTAAGTATGGGATGGAATAAATACATTTTCTAACACTGAATATTATTAACCTTGGAATTTAGTCTACTTTAATCTAATATTGCTTTATTTTTATCTTCAGACCTACATATTTTACTTTTTAATTTGTCTTAAATTCATTTGAATTCAACAGTTCCATGATACTGGAATTGTATGCAAGATATGCTAGCAACTTATAATCTAAATAAGCAGGTTAAGCAGGTTAATTGGGTTTTCATTTTCCAATTACATTCCTGCTTATTTTAATGAATATGGTTAAAGTATATTGATATTATATTAGCACATACTATATAATTTTCTTTCATTCATGTGTAATTTATAATGTTTTCCCTTTACTTTGGAGAAGCCACTCTTCAAATATAATACATTTCACAACTATTGATGCCTTTTTTTTCCTTTACTCCTCTTTTAAAATGTGTCTCAAGTCTAATTAAATGTCTTAGAAAATTGTGTCCTCTGTTTAAACACAATTGACTGCATAAACAGTGCTATGCAGTGAATTATTGGCCAAAATTTCCACATTTATCTGTTATCTCTTACTGATCCTGAGGAAATTCAATTCAAGACAGTTAAGTATAAGACCAATAATGGATGTCCCACTTAATGTAAAAAAAAAAAAAGATTCAGTATGTTTTTCTAACAGCTCATTTTTTTATTTTTCATATCAAAATAATCTAATTTATACAACTGATACTATAGTCCTATGGCATAGATGAACTCTTCATATTGGACAATGTAGTAGGTGGGTGTGCATTTGTTTGTTTTGATAAATAATTTATTAAAATGCATAAAAGAAATGTCTAATCATCTTTCTTTCCTTTCCATTATTTTCATCACAGTTTTTCATACATAGGCCATTCAAATTTATTTGATGTTAGTGTTTCACATTTAATTAATATTATTGATGATCACTAAGAAAGGTCTCTCTCTCTCAAATACACACACACACACACACACACACCCCGCACATCACACACACACATAATATTGAAGTTCAATATAGATTAACAAACTGCACCCAAACATAATACTATGTAGTTGTTAAAAATATACATTTAGTAACTAGAAGTGGCAGTTCAAATCCTGACTCTTCTTTATAGCTATGGGATTTTAGGCAATTTACTTAACCACACTGTTTCTTAATTTCCTCTTTAAGACTATCATAGGAATATTACCTATACTTTGGATATGAGGAAAGAATGAGTTGTTATATGTTAAATTAGCAGAAGAATGTCTGTGATTAAGGTCTATGTGAATGTGAACTTGTATTAAAACCACAGAACATTTGTATTCAAAGGATCAGTTATCTAATACTTTATATTATCTGGATAATTTTTTTCTTGGGAGCACCTAGTTTACTTGAGAAATGTTTGGTTTCTTCCTATGGTCTTCCTTTAATAATTTATTCAGCCAAGACCAGTTTGGCTCAGTGGATAGAGCGTCGGCCTGCAGACTGAAAGGTCCCAGGTTCAATTCCAGTTGGGGGCATGTACCTTGCTGCGGGCACATCTCCACAGTGGGGTGTGCAGGAGGAGGCTGATCGATGTCTCTCTCTCATCAATGTTTCTGACTTTCTATCTCTCTCCCTTCCTCTCTGTAAAAAATCAATAATATATATATATATATATATATATATATATATATATATATAAAATTATTCATTTGGTAATAATACAGTACTGCTTTTTTACTCTCAGAAATGCCAAAAGGCGTCCTGTGAGAGCTCAACTTCTACTTAGAACTTACTATTTTCCTGTACTTCTCAGGTAAAGTTATCCTGACTTGTTATGCTACTCTAAATTTATATTTTTTGTTCTTATCTGAATTAAATATTGTAGAGCCTATAACATTGTTTACTACTTAATTTTAAAAGTCATTTCCTCTTCCAGATTCTATGTCTTTCCTATTTATTGGATGTTCAATCTCATTTTCTTAAGTATGATGCATGTTCTCCCCCATCAAGAGTATGTTTTCCTTTGTACTAGATTTTCTCTAAGGTTACTTTTCTTTACATCCTGGGTATTGTCCCAAGGCAACTTTTTTTTTATTAAAGGAGCTATTTGGACTAAGTGAAATAAACCAGTAACTGATGGACTACATGATATGTCACTTTTATAAGAAATCTAAAAATAGCTAAAAATCAAAGAAATGGAGAGTCCTTTAATGGGTATTAAGTTTCTGTTATACTAGATGATTAAATTATATAGATTTGCTAAACGTAAATAAGTGCCTATAGTGAACAATATGGCATTGTGCACATCAGAATATGTTGAGGATAGATCTCATGTTAAGAGCTATAAAGAAGCAACCCCTATGCGCCCCCCCCCCAAAAAAAAAAAACACACAAAAAACTAAAAAGATAAAACAACAAAAAAAGCAAAAAAAGAGTCATAAGAAAATTCTGATTGGTATTAGATATGTCTACTATCTTGCTTGTATGGTATTATGGATGTTTGTAAATTTCCAAACCAATTAAATAAGTGCAGTTTTTTATATATGGATTATACCTCAATAAAACTTTTAAAAAAGAACCTGGCATATAAGAAGTGTTATATAAGCATTTGTCCATATTATTGCTTATTATTTTTATTTAAATTATGAATTTTCTTTGTAATTTTTGTGTTTTGTGCCTAATTGGCCTTAATAATTTTATCTTTAATTTGTATGAGTAATTTATATATTTAAGATATTAAACTTTCATAAAATATACTAAACTAGTAGAATTTTAAACTACTATCCCCAGTACAGTTTTTTTAAAGCTTAAAACCCAGATATACTACAGCTCATTTGAATATACCACAGATATCACAACTACAATTTGCTGATAATTTAGTATCTTTTATTTATCTTTGTTGCAGGCTCCTCCCCTGCCAAGGGCCCTGGTTGGGGCTGGTGCAGGAGACAACTGATCTGTAGTTCTCTCATCCTTTCCCTCTCTCTTCCACTCTCTCAAAAATCAAAGGAAAAATATCCTCCAGTAAGGATTAGAAAATAAATAAATAAATAAATAAATAAATAAATAAATAAATAAAGGAAGGAAGGAAAGATTGAAAGAAAGAAGTTTGAGTGTAGCAGAAAACACACTCTAAGCAACACTACTTGGATACTGACTCTTAGAAATGCCTCTGGACAAAAATGTTATAGAATTCTAGCTATTTTCACAAAAGATTGATATGTCTGTATTTCTTTCACTTAAAGAACGATTCATTGGTTTTAGAAAAAATATATAATCTAAGAGGAATAATGCCAATGATAAAAATAAATTTAAAAATAAAAATAAAAATAAATAAAATGAATAATGTACTTACTTAGCCAAATTTTGGAGAAATACTTAACTTCACATGATAATTTGTGTGAGGAAATTCTACTAATTCTAATGGTATAACTCATTTTTTATAAAAATATATATACATATAGTATATCTTATTGTGGTTGAGTATGTATACTGCATATATAGGGTTATTATTATTATTTCTTAATACTATATTTTTATTGATTTCAGAGAGGAAGGGAGATTGAGAGGGAGATAGAAACATCAATGATGAGAGAGAATAATTGATCAGCTGTCTCCTGCATGTCCTACACTGGGGACTGAGCGAGCAACCTGGGCATGGGCCCTGACCAGGAATGGAACTGTGATGTCCTAGTTAATAGGTTGACACTTGACCACTGAGCCACATTGGCTGGGATGTTTTGTTTTGTTTTGTTTTTCTGTCATTTTTTTTTATACTAGTTGCTTCTCTAGTGTGGGTGGCATTTACATATCCTGCTTCTGTTTTTTACCTTTAGTAAAATCCCAAATATTATTTAGGAATAATACAAAGTATTTTACTATGTAGAGGGCCTTATGGTATACAAAATAGTAAGTCAAATTTGAAGAACAGCAATTGGGCAAAAACAAGTCAACTGTGTTCTGTCAAAAAATTATGGGTGTGGCTGCTTTGTGGAGGCCAGGGAGGTGAGAGGACCTGTGGAGCTTGGCAGAACGGAGCCGAAGAGCGGGGCGGAGGGTGTGAGGACGTTAGCCTCAGCATTTCTAACTTAAGATCTCGGAATGCATCATGATCCCTGACCACTGGAATGTAAGGTTTACGTAGGTAATCTTGGAAACAACGGTAACAAAAAAAGCTTTGCTTTTGCTGAATTGGAAGATCCCTGAGATGCAGCCCATGCTGTCCCAGAGCTAGGTGAGGGGACTCTATGTGGCTGTTGAGTAAGAGTGGAACTGTCCAATGGTGAACCGAGAGGTCGAAATCCAGGCCCACCTTCCTCTTGGGGTCGTCGCCTCAAGATGATGATCAGCGAAGGAGTCCTCTACCTCACCACAGATCTCCAAAACAGAAAAGTTTCTCCCGTAGTCAGAGCAAGTCTGTTTCTAGAAGAGAGAGATCATAAGCCCACCCAATCCTTCTCTAGGTCTCAGAGCCCATCTAGGTCAAATGGAAGAAAAGAGACCAGTTTGCAAGATGAGTGGCATACAGGAAACCATTTGACAGGAGTATGGACAGAAAATTCAAGTTTTGTTTGAGACTTCCTAAGCTTGGTGCATTTTTAAGATGTTTTAGCTGTTCACATTTGTTTGTCTTGGAACAGTAACACAGTGAAATAGATCATAGGAGGCCTGTACTATAAAGAATGGTAGCTTTATAATATTCCTCTATGCAAAATTGGATTTACAATGAACTTCAATCTTGCATAGACTGATAATAAACCTCTTGACCTATGTAGATCCCAGGAAAGGATCTGGGGTGTTTGTCTAAGGCGTCCCTTGAGATAAATAAGCTTTAACCAGGCAGGAGTTGGGATATTCGAGTAGTTGCTAGCAAAAAGGCTACTCTACACAAGCAGGACCAAGGGCAGGCCTAGGATTGAAAAGACCAGAAGCTTTACTTTAAATTTTAAGCATATGCAAAATAATTCAATTAACTGCTGTAGGAATCACACCACATGAAATATATGCAGTTGCAAATCACACAGCACTTTATTAGTCAGACAAGTTCCTGATGCTGAGGGTACAGGCTTTATGGGATCCCGGCGGTGCTGTCCTCTGGGGTCTGGCAGCTGGGCTGGGTTGGTCCCGATGCAGGGACCATTGTTCCTAACCAGAGGACTCGATCACATCTTGATCGACAGTTACTAGTTGCGATGTGGTGTGGCATTGCTTGCCAGATTGACAAAAGGACGTGCCTTTGTGGCTCTCGACAGGCGAGCAACGTTAGCTGGCCAGGATTTATTTTCAAAGCCAGTACCCTACATGTAGCAGTTCAGGTGGCTATCAATGAATTATGTCAATGCACACATGTTAATCTCAAACAGGGTGAGGGGCTACCTGTGGTTACCTAGGGAAAGTACATCACTCACACAAATGGTTATCTTGGCAAGTCACGCTGAGTTAGTAACTGAAGTTTAAATCCTTATCGATGGAGTACACACGCTTCAGGGATGTAGGTGTCCTTAATATCAAGAAACGTTAACTCACACATTTTAAAACCTCCCTAATGTTTTTAGATATTCTTTAAGCGTTTTTAAACATTTCTATATTTTACTATGACACCTCTTAACTTCTTTCCAGCTAAAGTGTGATGTTGAAAATTGGTGGAAACAAAACTGGCAAAAATTGAATTGAAGACTTTCCATAGCTAGGATAGAATAAGGAGCTGTAGTTGAACATGCAGTCTTCAAAAGCTGCTATGAACACAAGTCAACAGCTAAAAATTAAAGCTGTGCCCATAAACTAGATTAGGGGTTTAAAAAAAAGCAACCTGCCTTTACAATGGCAGATGTTGTCCAGTTAGTATAGAATCTAAGAAGTTTTAAGAAAGTCAATTTACCTCTTTGCTTTAGTTCATAAATTTCTTGTGGTCTCTATATGTGAATACATAGATAGCTCTTTGTAACTTTCTTCACTTGGAAGATTGTGACTCTTCAAGATACCAGTGTCCTGCCAGTTTAAGGGTACATTGTACAGCTGAACTTTGAGTTACTATCCAAACAGTTTTTTTTTTTTTTCATGCTGTCATTTGTAACATGTTTTGTAAGAATCCTTAACATAAAAGTTTTGGTTATAAACTTATAAAAAATTATGGGTATATTTCTACTTTTCTTATGTTACTGTGTGTTATAGATGTTCAAGGTATATATGTTTTAAATCATTTAATGCCATTTTTATAAATAATATATTTAACAAAAGCTAACAATGAACCCAAGTACCAAAACTAAAAAAGTAAATAATAAGACTTTATTATCCTGCTGTTTCCTGGTCACCATCATGGAATGTTGGCATCAAAACCAAGTATAATTGATATGAAAGATTCTTATACTCATCGTTTTCAGCAGTCTCCATAATAACCTGACTAATCTTGTTTGTAAATCTTCAACAGTGTTTAAAATTTTTTTCTTCTATGAACCAGAAATTATGATGTTATCAGGAATTTAAGCATTTTTGGATCTTACTATTGATCTCTTATTTCTCAAAGACTTTTATTTACCTCACAAATTGACTTTGCTACCTGTGATTCACTGTTTATTTTCCTATTATTTTATGCTATAAGTCCTAAACCCAACATTATAACAAATGTTATTATGAGCCCTGAAGCACTAAAGATCAATTATCATGTTTTAACTGTTATTATTGGACTAATTTCAACTGTCCTCTGGGTACAAACAAATTAAGATTTAAAAATATGCTACTTCCTTTCACTAGCAGATGTTTTGAGGCTTCCAGCTGTATAGTAGTTGCTCTACAGAAAGTGGTATGCAAAAAAAATAATATCCATTTATTATAGCGCTTTTCCTATTGTTAAGTTGTTACAATAAAAAAATAGAGTTGGGTGGCACAGGGAGAAACACAGAAGAAAAAGTTTTTTGAAATTTAAAAAAATAGAGTTCATTTAATTTAATAAAGAACTATGAATAGGCAAAACATCAGCAGATGGCATATGGGTTATAAAACAATTATACTGGAAATGGTAAATTTGGGAGGGGAAGATGGATAGATGATAGATGAAGATGAATGAGCTAGATGTGCATACACATAAATATATATAGTAGTTTTCTGATAAGAAAAATAATATGATCTTAATGTTATAAAAGATGATTGATGTTATTTTATTTAAACAGAACTTGAGTCATATGAAGGTAAAATAGAAAGAGTCATAGTAGCAGAAATGAGAAAATGTAACCTGAAATAGAAGCATAACTATGAGTTTTGAAAACAGAGTTAAAGGGCAATATACAGGAAAAGCTGGGGATAGATTATTGGTTGTGGCATAAAAGTGATATATTTTAAGATGAATTCAGCTCTTATTTAAATACTAGTGCATTTGCCCATAAATATGTCATTCATCAAATATTTATCCAGAACGAACTATAGCCAATCTAGGGAGGCACTAAGATCTGGGGGTTACAATGATTAGCAAAGCCACAAGGCTTCTGTTGAAATGCAACTTTTAGACTATTGTGGAAAGACAGATAATTTTTAACAATACACCTACAGGATAGTAGATGGTGTTTAAATAATAATTAAAAAAGAGTTATTTATAGAGGTTCATCTCTAAAAAGGTGACATTTGAACAAAACATAAAAGAAGTTAAGTAGCAAGTGTGTAGGCATCTGTCAGGTATACAGGGGAAAGATCCTGTCTAGAACATGTTTTGAATTTTTAAGGAGCAAAAAGAGGGTCATTAATATTTTATTTTAGTATTGCTAAGAAAGGAAAAAGTCAGAGAGATAGTGTGGGCAGGATTAGGTAGCACTTTGCAGGCCACTTTGTATTTTGGGATGTGAAGATATTTGTGCTTCTGAGTATAGGAGTGGTGTCATCGAATTTGTCATTTAAATAAATCACCCTAGATGACTTGTTGAGAATAGCCTAGTAGAGGAGCAAGGTTGATGGAGATATACCAGAAAGGAAGCCATTGAATGGTTTGGATTTGAGGGGAAGAACACACACACACACACACACACACACAAAATGAGATGTGGTCAGAATTTGTATACACTTCAAACTGAAGGTGCACTTTTCCTAATGTGTATGTGCATAAAAAGTTCAGAAGAAATAGAGCTTAGAGATTATCTGGAAATCATGATAACATTTGAAACCATTGCATTGGATTCAAAAATAACATTCAGCCCAACTGGTTTGGCTTAGTGGATAGAGCATCGGCCTGTAGATTAGAGGCTCCTGGGTTTGATTCTGGTCAAGGGCATGTACCTTGGTTGCAGGCACATCTCCAATAGGGGTATGCAGGAGGCTGCTGATCGATGTTTCTCTCTCATCGATGTTTCTGACTTTCTATCCCTCTCCTTTCCTCTCTGTAAGAAAAAAATAGTAATAATAATAATAATAATAATAATAATAAATTATATTTAAAAAATAAAAATAAATAAAAAATAGCATTCATAGAGTTCAGGGTATAGACATAATTGTAGACATTTATCCATGCTACGTATTGTAGTAGCTATTGAACATATTCTGAGAATCAGTTTTAAACTCTTTCCTGAGCTATATAAGAATACATCTTTTTTAAAAAATGAGGTTACTGTATTAGATTGGAAACAAAGATAATAATGGGCTAGGGTGTGTCAGAAACCAAATATTGTTCTCACTAAAGGGATGTAAACAGGAAGCCAGAAGGGTGGTCAACCTTAATTGCTCTGAAAGGTCAGAGCTAATTACTCACTGTTTAGTTGAAACTATCTGTTTGTATCATGTTAATTTCTGTTATTTCCTGCCTAAAGGCTAGGGGTGTGTCCCAAAGCCTTAATAAAACGGAGAAAAATGCCAGAGCAAGTGGCAGTCCTTTCCACTAGAGGAAGGCTCCCACCTGGCCCCCCAATATCGCCAAATTAATGCTTTCTGATTTCTCATTTCATTTGCGTGCGGCCTCCTTCAGAACCCGATCCCTGACCCGGGAACCCTGAACCAGGCGGGACGTGGAAAGACGTTCCCACAGGGTAAATCCCTATGTATGCTAGTTAGTTATTTGATGCCATTAATATTATCTAATCTCTGGCTTTCGTATTTCTATTTGAAGATTGAGCAGACATTTGATACATTATATACAATTTATGTAATATAAATAAAAGTTATATTACAAATGAAAAATATATACTTTTAAAAAAAATAACAAAAATATATGCGAAGTATATGTGTCAAATCACCACCACAGATATTAAAAGAGTCCTGTTTCCTAAGGAAGGAGAGGCTTTTTGAATAGATTGAACTTAAAGGTAGCCTTGACATGTTGGAAAAAAAAATGTATGTCAAGCTTTGACTTGATAGATGCAAAGCACAAATCTTGTTATTCAAAAAAAATATCACTTTATATTTTCTATTTTTAATTCATCCAGTACTTTTATATTTATCTTGTGAACAAAAGGGGCCACATGCTGACCTGACAAGCTTAGGGAAGGCCTGCATGACAGCCTTGCAAACTCAGAGACCTAAAGTAATCACAAAGGATGGTCTGAAATTTAACTTAACTAAAAGCAGTTATGGTGGGTAGTTACATCCTAGGCCAGTTTCTTCACTGACAAGGTCAGCCTTTCCCTTAACTGAGCCTGTCTTTTTGTATCTACAGTAACATGCCCTTGAAATGTCTGGACTCTTTGGAGCACAACCTAATGTGCCTTGGCTCCAAGACAGATACCACAGATCCCTTCATTGTCGTGTAAATTGTTCCTGCCCCCACCTAAGTATGGTCTATCATTTTATTTTTTACCTAACAACAGGGGTTTCCCTGCTTTGCTTTCTCCCACCTCTCTAGTCTATCACCAATGGATTTTATGTAACCCATCTTTGTCCTTTTCCTTTGATTGCAATGTATAAATATAGATGTAATCTTCCATTCTCTGGAGCATTATCTCAATTCATTGAGGTTCTGCTTCCTGGCATCTGTTGACAGTTTGGCTCAAATAAACTTACAAAAATACTTGACAGGTTCCAATGGTTTTTTACATTAACGATCTTATTTTATATATTCGCCTCAAAAACTTTTTTTTAAAAAGTTAACATTTCATATAACCAGAGTACAATGGTCAAAACCAGGCAAACAACTTGGTACATAATTTTAAATTAAACTACAGACTTTAATGATTATGTAGAAGTGTGGACACAGGTAATTATTAAATTAGTAACCAACGGTCTACTTGGGAACTTTGCCAATTGCTATACTATTCTTTCATCATCAAACTCACTCTTAAAATAGTTTGTGATGCTGGTGCTGAGACCCTGAAATTCACATGTCTGCTGTTGTTACAGAAATTACCTGGAGACCTAAGATCAGGAGTACATAGTGTTAAGCCCGGAACGCAAGCCGCACTTACAGAGCACCAAGAGACGATCTCATATAAAAACAAAGGGGTTTATTCAGACCAGCATGCTGGGGCTCACAACATACTCCGAAAACAGAGCAGAGGCTGAGAGCCTCGTTTCTTTGTTACATGACCATTTTATATTGGGGGAGGGGGGTGGAGAGCTGTTTGAATTAC